>WOXC01009885.1:0-173762 GCA_011680675.1 Gymnobelideus leadbeateri
AAATTATTTGCTTGGTGCAGTAAGGGTCCACTTGAGGCATGGTAACATGAATTTATAATATTTCCAGCACAGTTATAAAGCTTTCTTCAACTTTTCTTCAGCAGCTCATGACTAGGAATAGAGGACATAGATGGCAGGAGTAATTCAAAGCTGATATTTAAAAGAAAAGTGGAAGCTCAACAACGTGACATGAAATTCTAGAGCAGAGGATAGTGTTGAGTTGAAATGGCTACCTAATTATTTGAAGTTGGAGAAGGAGAAGAGTGAAGTCAGAGCAGAGATAATGGCCTGAGAAAGTACTGAGGGATGATGGGAATGGAAATCTTCATGAGGTTTAAGAAATAAGTGTAGAAAGGATGAGGCATAAAGAGAAGTGGAGTGATAGGAGAGGTCAGCTAGGGGAAAACAAATTTTTAAGCAGGGAATTCAAACATTTACAATGTCAAGATCACAGTATATATTAGATGTTTGATTGGATGGCATATACTAGGAGTGCTAAGGAAAAATGAATACTCGCTAAAGTACAAAATATGTGATCTTTGGCAATATACATATACACACACTATGTATTATGTAAGTATATATATGCATATATACATATTGAATTATGTTGTACATAAATATTACAAGGTAAATAAATCTACCATGATAGACAGTAATTAGTTCATGTATATTATCTTTGTCTTCCCAAAAAGACTACAAGTTCCTTAACCATTTAACTACATTTCCTTAACCATTTATGCTCTTTCATATCATCCATTGGGACAAGTACATTATAGGCACTCATATAAATTAGTGAACTGACTGAATTATATGGTTTACATTAGCAAACTAAAAACTTTAGATACAAGTTTCTAAAGTCTGATGTTGTTTAAATCTGCTCATTTAAATCTGCTCATTTTGTCACCACCTGGCAAGCAAGCACTTTACACATAGTTTTTCATTAAGTTGACTGAATTCAACTTTATAATTAAAAGAATAACACAAGGAAGATGATGGAGGGTAGGGCATTCTAGGGGGAGGGGAGGTTGGAAGTACCCACTTTCGAAGAAGGCCAGGATCAAAGTAGAGAATGGCCTAAGTGGGAGGTGAGATGGGTGGGAGGGAAATATAAGCAGTCTTTTACAATATATCTACTATGGTAATGTTTTGCATAGCTATACATGTACAACATATACTGAATTGCTTATCTTCTCAGAGGGAGGGGGTGACAAGGGAGGAAGGGAATGGATCTGAAAATTGAAGCTTTAAAATTAAATGTTTCATAAGATGTTCAGGCATTGGGGCACAGAGACTCACCTCACCCTAATGGTAAAGTCAAAGGGGGTATGGGAGAAGACATGGGAGAGAGCAGATTGGATGAGGGGATATCTAGTGGGACTGCTATTCTGGGGTGGTGGATAGGGAAAAATGGGGAAAAAATTGTAACTCAAAATCTGGTGGAAATGAATGATGTAAACCAGAAGTTAATAAAGCATTTGTAACAACAAAAAAAAAAGAATAACACAGATTAGCACAGAACCAATTCAAATTTTTCAGAACTCATAGAATTTTGGTGGTTTAATGATTTTTTGAAAAACACTTCCAGGTAGGTAAATTTCAATTAATATAGTACTTATTTTACTTTTTACCTTATGTCCCTCCTCACTTCTGTCTTAGAGAAAATCTCGCATTTCTTTCAAGACTCAGTTCAAGCACCAGCTTCAACATAAAACTTTTCCTGATCACCCCAAAATGCAGTACCCATCTTCCTTAAGTAACTTGTACTATTTTTTTTATGTTTATTCCATGTATATTTATTCGGTATATGCTTATACAAAAAGTCCCAAAAGTCTTGGTGCAATTATAAACAATTAAAACTTACAAAAGCCAAGAAACTCTTAGGGGGACATAATACAAACAAGTTCAGTTTTAGTTGAGTCTGACTCTTTTTGTGAACCATTTGGGAGTTTTCTTAGCACAGATACAACAGAGGTTTGCCATTTCCTTTTACAGATGAGGAAACAGAGGCAAATACAGTAAAGTGACTTGCCCAGAGTCACACAACTAATAAGTGTCTGAGGCCAGATGTGAACTCAGGAAAATGAGTCTTCTTGACTTCAGGCCTGACACTCTATTCACTGTGCCATCCAGCTGCCCCAATCCAATTGAGCCAGCTATCTATTACCAATGACTATTAATGAATTTACAATAATTGTTTTACATAACTGCACATGTATAATCTACATCAAATTTCCTGCCTTCCTAATGAGGGCAGGAGAGAAAGGAGAGAGGGAGAGAATTTGGAACTCAAAAGTTTTAAAAAAACAAAAGTTAAAAGTTGTCTCTACATGTAATTGGGGAAAAAAATAAGATATTAAATTTTAAAAAAATTAACACTATTAAAAGTGGTGCAGTGAATAGAGTGCCAGGCCTGAAGTCAGGAAGACTAACCTTCCTGAATTCAAATCAAATATTCAAAAAATTCACTTACTAGCTATGTAACCCTGGGCAAGTCACTTAACCCTGTTTGCTTCAGTTCTTCATCTGTAAAATGAGCTGAAGAAGGAAGGGGCAAACCACTCCAGTATCTTTGCCAGGAAAGTCCCAAGTGGGGTTATAAAGAGTCAGACACAACTGAGACAACTAAACAACAACAAAAATATATTGTTAATTTTGTTCATACACTTACACCTAAATGAAAGTAATCAGACACTACAGAAAAACCTAAGGGGAGAAAATCTATTTAATATAAGAACACCACTTTAATTTTATATTTACCTGGCAGAAACTTCAAAGTCTGGAGCATCTGTCTTTCCTGAGAAAAATCCACCATTAGGTGAGTCATGTTATCACTGACCTTTGGTTTCAAAGAAAGGCGAAAAGCTGAAGCCATTGTGACTCTATATCAAACACAAAAGTGACACGGTTAAAAAAAGGAGGAAAAAGCATGGGAGACTACCAAATTAATTCATAAAATGAATAAGTGCAGAAATGTTTAATAATATCAGGAGATGGTACCAGAGATAAAGGTCAATATCCAACTATAATGTGCTTTGGGGTTCTTTCTAAAATTATACTAAAATTGTAAAATATTCTTTAATGTGAAGATAAATTAAAATTTGTCAATGGATTTGGTGACCCTCATTCAATATATATATATATATATATATATATATATATGTATGTATTTAACCAAAATAATAAACATATAATTCCACAAACTTACAGAAATTCATATTCTTAGAACTAATCACTATCAGCTACTTACACACATAAAATCATACCAAAATCTCACAATGCCAGTCTCAATTATTTTCCCAAATGCCAAAAATTATAATTAAATGGTTCTTTCTATTTATACTCTGTTTTTTTTTTAATATTGGTTCACATGAAAATGTATCCTCAAAAGAGAAGATAAGTATCTTGGTAAATGTGAATAAGAGGATCTAGGTGAAAGAGTTAAATGATCAGTATTGTATTGCTTTGTAATTAGACTACAACTATTGCATTTTTAAGACTGTTTTAAAATTAAAGATATTAAAGTATTGACATCATTTGAGAAAGCAAGGGTTGGCAAACTTGACTTTCATAAAGTCACAAAATAAGAGTTAGAAGAAACCTCAGTGGTGATCTAGGCCCACCCACATCTAAAAGAAATCCGCTATAACATTAACTAACATGTGGTCATCCTGGATCTGACTTGAAGACCTCTAGGGAAAGGAACAACCAATATAGTCTACTTTTGAACAGGGCTAATAGTTAGGAAGTTTTTCCTGACAAACCAAAATTTCCCTCTTTGCAACATTTACCTTGTTGCTTCTGGTTCTGCCTTACAGGGCTAAACTGAAGTCTAATTCCTCTTCTCCATAACAGCCTTCCAAATACAGCTATTATTATTCAGTTTATCATGTCCCCTTCCTCCCCTGTCAGTCTTCTCTTTTCCAAGCTGAACATCCTTAGTTCCTTCAACCAATAGTCATATGATATGAACTCAGGCCCTTCAACACCCTGGTTGCCCTCTTCTGGACACTGTCCACCTTATCCATATTGTTCTTAAATTGTGGAGCCCAGAATTAAACACTATATTCTAGGTGTGGTCTGACTGTGATAGAGCATCTTAAATTTACAAAATGCCTGTACAGGTATATTTAAAAGGCTTACTTAATCAATTTGTTATCAAAATGGGATTTAGATAGAAATCTGATTTCTATGCATTTGTTTTTAATTAATAGGTCATAATAAAGTAGTACCACCTCTGACACATACTGGCTATGTGAACCTGAACAAGTCTCTTAAACTCTCAGTGCCCCTGGCAACTCTGTAAGGCTATAAATTGCAGAACATTGAACAATTTTCATTGGTTGAGGGAATTCCCTTACCCAGACCCCTCTCCAGGAATGAAATCATAAAATCTGGACAAAAAATAAAATAAAAATAATGTGCTGCTTATTTTCATTTGCAATTAGTGTTTTGCCTTTAAAAACCAGAATACTTGCTTTCTAAATGTTACACTTTCCCCTAAAATTCTAGTTTTTCCAAGCATAATAAATTGCTACAAGCATGGTAAACTGGCTGTCAGGCTGAACTCAGGGAAGGCTAACTCTTTCAACCAAGCATGAATAAGAGATACATCCAGAACACAGAGTGAAGAAAGAGATACCACTTAACTAACCAGAGAATCAGAATTAAAATTTGCAATAAGGAGATATCTCAACCAGTCTGCCTTTACATTATTTAATTTCAAATCTAGGGAAAAGGTATTTAACAAGAACAATCTGCATACCAAGGCACAATCACCAAGAGGACCCTAGAATTCAAATTCAATCTTAGATTCCTGATAAAGCACCATTTCAATAGACTGGAATTCTAGTACATAGTACTCATGTTGGGTCAAGTCACAGATAAGACAATTTCTGTATTTTTTGAAGCAGTTTTGACACCTGAAAACGTTATGTGGAAAACAGTCAAAATAAATCCTTGTTAAACAAATGATGATGACTACTAAGTAATTTGGTTCCTATCAAACCTAACACAAACCTAACACAAACAATGAAATTGAACTAAAAATTTAGTTCAATGAAAAGGTACAATGAAATGTTTTAAAAATATTCATGAATTTTAAAAGGCAATAAAACTTACATATAAATTCACATCTACCAATCTGTGACACCTAGGAAGTAGCTAATTTTAGTATTTTTAGAAATCATTTTTTTAAAAGGCACATTGGAAAGAATTGTCAAAACCTTAAAACAAAACTGTTGTGATATATATGCCTTATGAAAAGCAAAAACTATACACAGGACTGTAAAATACATATGTGCATATGTAAAATATAGGTGTAACATTTTTTATAGATAAATTACATATTTGTTTTCAAAATTTGAACTTCTAGACTACACTGAACAAGCTGAATACATTTGGACAATTAAGCCTCAATGGCCACATCATGCCTTAATGCCACACTCTAGTATTTTAGCCAGCATATTTCAATTATGGCTTAGTTTAATAATGGTTTTAATTATATTAAAATCTTGCATTTTACTTATGGCTTGATTCATTATGAAGAAAGGCAGCCTGATGTAATGAAAAGAGTGCTGGATTTAGAATCTGGAATCCTACCTAAGACACTCATGTAACCATGAGCAAGCCATTTGATTTCTTGGAGCCTTGATTTCCTTATTTGTAACGTAAAAATAATATTCATAATATTTACCTATTTGGTTTGTTGTGAGGCTTAAGAGGAGCATATATGTACTTTGTTTTTGATACTTAAATGTCTACTATTATTAGATATATGCCTTTCTTGGTTTATTTATAATGCTTTAAAATGAATGTTTAGATCACTGAATAAGAAATTTAGACTTGGAAAGGACCTTAGAGACTAGCTAGTCAAATTCCCTCATTTGACAGATGCGAAAAAATTAAGGCCCAGAAAGATTAAGCAACTTGCCTGTAGTCACAAAGGAAGAAGTGGCAGAGATGTGATTTAGTGGATAATCATAGATCTAGACCTCTAAAGGACCATTAACACCTACTAGTCCAAACTCATTTTATAGTTAAAGAAACTGAGAGAGAGGGAGGCTAACTGACAGGATTTGAACCCAGAACCTCAGACTCCATCTTTTTCTATACACACATTTTAAAATATATATATATATATATACATTTGATAGATAGGTAGATAAATACATTAGAATAGATAGATTAAAAAGCCAGTACTCTTTCCACTACACTACAATGGCTACTTTCCTTCCAAATAGCTTTCCATACCCCAAAATAGAATTTTATATATATAAAGGGTACTTTAATTTGTCAAATTACCTCTCACACCAACTTGTAATCTTCCTTGAAGTGATACATTTCTCTAGTGATCTCCCCAACATTGCCTCCCTCACTAATCCTCAAAATCCAATATGCATTCAAGATTAAGGAAAAATATTCATATGTTCTAAGGCAGGCCTGTATAACATGTGGCCTGCCAAAGGATTTCAGGTAGCCCTTGAAAAATCTAGAGGATGTAAAAGAAAGTAAAGATGTAATGAGTGCTTTGTCTGTGCCCCACTTAGCCTGCCTTCCACTAGTCACTACTGTGCCTGTCATGTAACTTGGTGGGTAGGTTGCCACTGCGCACTCTTTCCTATTTGTCATGTGACCCATAGCAACTACCCCTCCTCAGTCTGTCTCTAGTCTGAGAGAAGCAATTTCATCATAAGTAAAAATATGAAGTAATAAGTATAATTAACTGATACTAATTGAAATTTCCCTTTATTAATGTGGCTTATTTGCGAAATAGTTTCATTATTAATTATACCTTTACTTGGAAAGTGAGCCACTAAAAACCTGTTTGCAGGCTGAAGTTCAGTCTCTTAATTTTGGCCCTACCTCTGCCTAGTTGTGCAGGTCTGCTCTAAGACCTGGCCACTGAGCTCCCACCCCTGTGTCTGAGGCAGCTCTGAATCTTTATAACAAAAGACAAGAAAGCAGCTCAGCATCATGGACAGAAGAATCTTCTGGCACTAAAAGCAGCTAACTTCCCACCTAATTCTCCATCTACCCTCAGCAGCTCTGCTTAGTTTAGACTCCATGAATATCATGCCCCCCTCAGGATAAGCTTATCATCTGAAATCTCATCATCACACTCAGTTTTGGATACTCAACATCTTCTCACATACTCTTTTCTCCCTCTTCCCGAGCTTTCCTTTAAAGAGGTGAGGATCTGAATTTCCACCTCACTCTCTACTTTCCATCAACAGTTTTGTTTGGTTTAACTCCACAGATCATGACCTCATGCCAGGTACCCCCTGGTTCACCCCTCATTTCTAGCTTCTTTTCAGATACTGTCTTCTTCAACTTAGATTGTAAGCTACTTAAGTAAACGGAGCTTTCTTTTTCTTATTTATATTCACAGTTCTTAGCACAGTACCTAGCACATAGTAGGCACTTAACAAATGATTACCGAATTGAACTGAATTTACCTTTATTAATTATAGTTGGCCAAGCAGTGAAAGCCAGTGATATGGGATTAAGGCATGGCCAAGTAGCTCTATTAGAATCACAATGGGCATTATCAAATTCTGAGTTTCCAATGCTGTATTTCAAAAGACATAAATGAAACCACACGAGGCAAAAAATGTTAACTGTCCCAGGTTTTTTTTTTTTTTTATGATAGAATAAATAGGGAAGGGAGGGCGGAGTCAAGATGGCGGAGTAGAAACAGGACTTTGCAGCGGCTCCAGCTTCCACCTTCACCAATCCATGTAAAAGGGGACTCTGAACAAACTTTGGAGCTACAGAACCCACAAAATGACATAGGGAAGCTAACCCATTCTAAGGACAGCCCAGCAGGGAACAGCCAGCACAGCACTCTGGGATCCAAGCCCAGGACCCCATGAGCCAGAGGTTTTAGCCCCAGGGAAGCTGGACCAGCAGGCAGCTGGAGGGACACTAGAACACCAGTAGCTGTGGCCATTTCCAGAATTATCAACACACAGATGCTGAGGACAAAGTGAGAGGTCAGTGCACTGTGGACTTTGGGACCAGTAGTGGGGAGAGCATCGGCAAAAGCCACTGAGATGCCTGGCACAGCCTGCACCATGTTGCAGCTTCAGCTCCTGGCCTGCATACTGTAGGGGGACCAGACAACCAGTCTGAGGGGTAATTGCTCTTGCTTTAACCTTCTTGGATCTGGATTATGGTTTAGGGTGGAGGTCCTAGGGTATGTGACCAGCTTGCCAGAGCACGTGGAGGCTTCAGAGAGGGCATCCAACTAATACCTCTGGCAGCTGA
The DNA here is from genome assembly GCA_011680675.1 of Gymnobelideus leadbeateri. Classification (NCBI taxonomy): domain Eukaryota; kingdom Metazoa; phylum Chordata; class Mammalia; order Diprotodontia; family Petauridae; genus Gymnobelideus; species Gymnobelideus leadbeateri. The sequence continues at coordinate 8,269 of WOXC01009885.1, forward strand.
CGTATTATATGAGGTATAATAGCTCCCCAGCGTTTGGAATGGAAGCTCCCCTGTGTGGTGGCAGAGTCCTATTGTGGCAACAAGCCCAAAAGTCAAGTAATTGAGTGGCAACATGCCCAGGCAAAGGAAACAAAATAAACAGAAAAATTCAACATTAGACTCCTATTCTGGAGGCAAAAAGGATCAAAGCATGGAACAGGAGGAAGACAGTGAAGTCAGAACTCCTGCACCCAAAGCTTCAAATGAATATACAAGCTAGTTACAGGCCATGGAGGACGTTAAGAAGGAGATAAGAGAAGTGGAGGAAAAATTGGGAAGAGAAATGAAAATGATGCAAGAAAATTATAAAGGAAAAAAAAGAAAATTATGAAAGGAAAGTCAACAGCCTGACTGAGGAAAATAATGCCCTAAAAATAGACTAACTCAAATGATAAATAAGGCTGAAAAAGGCAATGAGGAGAAGAGTGCCTTAAAAAGCCAAATTTGCCAGATGGAAAAAGAATCTCAAAAGCTCACTGAGGAGAATCATTCCTTCAGATTTAGAATGGACCAAAGGGAAGCTAGTGACTTTATAAGAAATCAAAATGCTGTTAAACAGATCCAAACAAATGAAAGAATAGAAGGCAATGTGAAATATCTCATAGGAAAAACCACTGACCTGGAAAATAGATCCAGGAGAGATAATTTAAAAATTATTGGACTACCAGAAAGCCATGAACAAAGAAAGAACCTGGAAACCATCCTCCAAGAAATTCTCAAGGAAAACTGCCCTGATATTTTAGAACCAGAAGGCAAAATAGAGGTTGAAAGAATCCACCGATCACCTCTTGAAAAAAGATCCCCAAAAGAAAACTCCTAGGAATATTATAGCCAGGTTCCAGAATTCCCATATTAAGGAGAGAATATTACAAGCAGCCAGGAAGAAACAATTTGAATATTGTAGAAACACAATCAGGATAACACAGCATCTGGCAGCTTCTACACTGAGGGATTGAAGGGCCTGGAATATGATATTCTGCAGGTCAAAGGAGCTGGGATTAAAACCAAGAATCACCTACCCATCAAAACTAAGTATCATGTTTCAGGGGACTCAGTGGATTATAGGACTTTCAAGCATTCTTGAAGAAAAGCCCATACTTGAATAGAAAATTTGACATTCAGATACAAGAAGCAAGAGAAGCATAAGAAGTTCAACAGGGAAAAGAAATCATAAGGAACTTATCAAAGTTGAACTATTTACATTCCTACATGGAAAAACAATAACTCTAATTGAGGAAACTTTTCTCAGTATGAAAATAGTTGAAGGGAATAGAAATATATGTGTATATATAGATATATTACATATATATGTATGTATGTATATATGTGTGTATATATACACACACACATATGTGTGTATACACACACATATAGTCTTTATGAGAGGGTATATAGGCGTAAGAATACATATGTGAATGTGTGTGTGTGTGTGTGTATATATATATATGTTTACAAGTATACATAGATAGAGGGCAGAGGACCAATTTAATAGGAAGGGATGATACTTAAAAGGTGAAATCAAGAGGTGAGAGAGGAATATAATGAGAGGAGATAGAGACAGAATGGGGCAAACTATCTCATATAGAAGAAGCAAGGGAAAATGGGTACAATGGAGGGGAAGAACAGGAAGGCATAAAGGAATGGGTCAGCTCTATAATCATTGAATTTGGTTCAGGGAGGGAATGACACACACGAAATAGGGTATCTCACCATACAGGAGAGTAGGGGGGAAGGGGAGGAGAGCGGGGATAATGGAAGGGAGGACAGGCTGGGTTGGAGGGAAGTAGGAAGCACACATTTTTGAAAAGGGGCAGGCCCAAAATAGAGAGTAGAACAAGTGGGAGATGGGATAAGAGGGAGTGAAATATAGTCAATCTTCTATAATATATCTACTATGGTAATGTTTTGCATTAGCTACACATGTACAACCTATATTGAATTGCTTTTCTTCCCAGTAAGGGTGGGTGACGAGAATGGGAATGAATTTAGAATTCAAAGTTTTAAAACCAAATGTTTAAAAAAATTATATATATATGTTTATATATATATATGTATATATATACTATTATTAATAGTATTTTACATGTAATTGGGAAATAAGAGGAGGGGATATTCTGGGGGATTGCTATTTTGGGGAGGTGGGTAGGCGAAGAACGGGGAGAAAATTTGTAACACAAAAACTGGCAGAAATGAATGAAGCAAAACAGAAGTTAATAAAGCATTAAAAAAAAAAGAATAAATAGGGAAGAGAAAAAAGAAATATAGCCCATAAGCCCCAAGATGTTTTCAGAGGTTTAAGTGATCAAAATTTATATTACTTTAGGCAGAATACCCACAGGGTATGATTCTCTATGTGAACAGAGAGATAGGAGAGAAAAAAGGATGAGAAGGGAGAAGAAGAAAGGAAGGAAAGGGAGGGGGGGAGAAAGAGAGAGAGAGAGAGAGAGAGAGAGAGAGAGAGAGAGAGAGCTGATATATTACAGAAGTGCAAGGGGGAACTAGTATTATCTATCACATCACCCAGCCAATAGGAGCTAAACTCTAAGCTAGGCTTAGCTCTTCAAAAGGTTATGCTAATAGTAAAACACTACAAGCAAATTTAACAGGGCAGAAAGAAATGGATCAGGCACTAGAGACACAGTTGTTTAGTGAAAGTGTGATAGCTGTAGACTTTTTTTCAACAACTGAGGGCAGAGGTAAATGTAGGGGGTTAACAGACTAAGCACAGCATTTGTGAGGGGTAGGAGATAGGCCACAGCTATGAGAGAGAGGAAAGGAAAAAGAGAGGGGAAGAGATAAGGTGTAGAAGTGATAAGGGAAAGGGAAAAAAAGATGCAACGGAATGAGACAGGAGTGGAGGTAGTTGTTTTGATTAGGCTACTTCCCTCAACTTGATTTTCTTCTGAATGGTTAAGGCAGAATAGTAATAGAGCAAAAAATTAGTGTTGCCAGTCACTGTAACTATACCCTTGAGATGATAGGAGAGACCTGTGAGGAAGTAAATGCACCATCTAAAACAAAGGCCCATCTTTTAAAAATCAATATTTTTAAATTTATGACATATTTATTTGTCATGAAGTAATTTATGATATATAACTATGTGACAAAATAATTTATGGCAAAGTCATAGAATGCCATTCTCTGAAAAGTTAAAACTGCAGGTAAACCAAAGAAAGTGCTATTTAACAGTAGATCACTTAACATCTGAGTTTCAGCTTCCACATGTGCAAAATGGGATAACTTTGAGTGCAGAATACTGCAACTTTGTGTGTATCATCACAAAGAGCTGATATGTTGGTTAGTTTTTGTGAACTACTTCCCCCTCCCTCTCTTTTATTCTTTGTTCAAAGAGACTGTCTCACCAAGAAGGGAAGCAGCAAGGGATATGTCCAAAAGTAAAAGTGACACTATCAACAAAAATTTAAAATAAAATAAGATGGTTGGACTAGGTGAACTCTAAATCTATAATTTGTGTTTTTCTGTCAGTTTGATCATCCTGGATAACAACTCTTAGAGCACAAAGATGCCAGGAAGCCCTAGTATCCCAATCAGCCTTTTGTTAACTTTTTCATTTCATGTCATTGAAATGGAGCCAAATATGAAATGGGGCCAAACCTCAGGAGATTATAGAATAACCTTGTTTTTTCTTGAAGAATGCATGCTTTCCCAACCCTAACCACAATGTCATGTTGACCTATAAGATTCGGGAACTGAGTCAACTGCCTCAACTGCTATCCACGCTTCACCTGTTTGCTCTCACCCCTCCCCTATAGCCCATGAAGTTGGCATCAAGCCTCTATCTCCAAGACTCAACTAAGTCTGCTAGCCAATCATTTCCCGACAACTCCTTGTCTCTAAGAGTTAGCTGAGTCTCACTAAGCCAATCAGTGAGCTCAATATTTCCTGCTTTCCCCTCATAATTGTATAAAAAAAGCACCCCAGGAGACACTTGGGGTCCACCATCCAAAATTGTATGGTTGGGCCCGGGTTCGAACTCGTAATAAATTTTTTTCTTTTTTCTTGCCTCAGTGGTCTTGGTTTGTCTATTATTCCACCCCACGTTTCATATGGAGGCCCCAGCGAGATCCTCGACGCCTTGGAATTTGGACCCTAGGCTCTGCTCGGCGCCGGTAAGTCAGGCCTGACCCAAAATAATGTTTCTTTTTTGTTAATTCTGGTTAATTTTTTTTTGCTAGCAGTTTCCGGAGTCTCATGAGCTTGGTTGGTTCGGGAAGGGCGGGACGCTGCCAGTAACTTCTCGAACCCTGGCCGAGGGAGGTGACGACCCCCGAGGCCCTGGGTTGTTAATCAAATTGTGGGTTAGAGTCCCACTTGATTAACAGGGGTTAATCAGATTGTGGGTTAGAGTCCCACCTGATTAACCAACGTTGATCAGATTGTGGGTTAGAGTCCCACCTGATCAACGCTAGGGTTGTTAATCAAATTGTGGGTTAGAGTCCCACTTGATTAACATTAGGTAAACTGATCAAATTGTGGGTTAGAGTCCCACTTGATCAGCACTGGGTTAATCAAATTGTGGGTTAGAGTCCCACTTGATTAACATTAGGTAAAGCAAATATGATTTGTACCTGGCCTCCATTAGCATCTATCTGGAAGCCAAGCAAACATGATTTGTGCCTGGGGATTTCTAACAATCCTCTGTGAGCTTTTGGAACGTTCCTGTCAGTTTCTCTCTCTGTTCTGTTTCTTTTTTTGTGTGTCTGTGTGAATGAGTGAGTGTGTGATCTAACATCATGGAAGGTTTAAACTGCAGCTGGACTGCCGGACCTTCCTTTGGAAGGCTCTTAGCTCTCTCTCCCTCCTCCCTTCACTGATGCTGAATGCAGGCTGGAGAAGAAGAGAAAAGAGAGGTAAATATTGTCTTGTTTAAGTTAAGATAGAGATGGTATTTGGTGTTGAGAAATGTGAATAGAAGTTTTAAGATCTTTAAAAGTTTGAAAATCTCCTCCTCTTCATTCCACTCTGGCCAAGTGGAGTGAGGAGAAGGCGATAAGAAATAATGAGGGAATCTTCTCCCCTCAAAAATCAAAGAGGCAGGCAGATGAAAATTTAACTATTTCCTGCCTCACCTAAAAGAGGAAAAATCTGTGTATTAGAATAAAACTGTGTCAATTGAATTCATGTGAGAAGTAAAAAAGTGTCACTCCTAATTTGATGCTAAAGATAAGTCAGAATTCATTTTACTATTTGGCATTTAGGCAAACTGGAATATTTTCTAAGATTTGATAAGAAAAAGGGAATTTTCTTTTGGGATCTCTAGTAGTGAGAAAGGGGGAAGGCGCCCCCCACCAATATCACTTGCTGGAAAGAATATAGGGAATTTGAGTTAAGCTCCCCGACTTGAAAAAAAAAAGGGGGAAGCTGCAACACCCCAGCCTCTGTACTTGGTAAGCCCAATTTTTCTACCAGTAATTTTTGTATGTGATGAATTGGAAATGCAATTAATGTCATAATGTCATTGTGTTATTATGGTATCTCTAAATTGTAAAATCCTCTTATACTGTAAAAGTTTGAGTGACCATTGTGAGCCAGAAATGTTAGATAAATCAATTTTCATTCTGAATTTTGTTGAAACTAAAAGATGGAGAAAAGTTTTGTAAAACAGCTATGGTATTTTATCAGTTTTGCTAATTTTGTCTTCTGTTTATTTTATGTGAATTGGATTTTTTATGTTATAAGATTTGACAACTTAAAGCTGTTATATTTGGGATACAAATAGGTAGTAATAATGCTGCTGATATTTATTGTGATAGCTAGTTGTTCATTTAACTTTTTGGCTATTCTAGAAATATGCAGTGACAAAGTTATAGTTTCCACATTACTAATGATGAAGTGAATGTACACAGGGAATTGGAAAGGCATTTTGTAGAATTCTTATTGAGCAAATGAGAAACTTGGGGAAAAAAGGAAAAAAAAATATAGAGATGTGGTTTTCAAGCTTGCTTCATCTAAGGATGTATTTATGATAATTTGAAGGTTTATGGATCACCACATTCACCATCTATGTGAGATTCCAGAATGTAATTAATTTTTAGTGATAAGCTGATCAGGTGTGTGGCAAGAAGAAAATTTTAGTTCTGTGTAACTTCAAAAACTTGATTTTTAAGGTCACCAGATTGGTAATTCTTTGTTTTTATTTCAAAGTTCAAATTTAAGAACATGATAATTGTTTATGATATTGTTACTGGTAAAAAGTTGCATTATCTATGCTGTATAAGAAGCAGTTTTTTAAAGTCTCAAGAGTATTGTAATTTGGGAAATCATAAGCTTCCAAGTCTGTCTTTGTTTAAAAGGAAGTTTCAGTTAAGATTGTTTAAAACTTGTAAGATTGTTAATTAAGTTATTTTGGCTACTGTTTCAATGTTAAAATCTAAAATTGTAATTGATTACTGTATGTAGAAAGGAGGAGATTGGATGAAAACTTTATTCAGACTAGTTCTGCCCATTCAGAACAGTCCTCCTGCTTGTATGAGAATTGGCTAAGCGGGGGGGCATCATTATTAGCCCTTCTCCCAGTCTCTCCTCCTTAGAATTCATATAAATTTTCCTTATGTTGTAAAACTGCCAAATCCCCTAGAAACTATCTCTAATAGGCAAGGTCATTCAGCCTGGGAAAGGAACTTGTTTAAGTGTAGTTTTAAATGAACCTAACTTGCTAAGAAGTTGCAAAGATTAGAAGGATTTCTATCAATTGGCTTTTAGATTTCAGAAGGAAAAAGGGTAAATGGAATTCTTTACATTTGTGAGACCTGATAAATCATCATTGCTTAGTGCAGCTCCATGAAAATAATTAACTAGCTCTAAGCTGTGATCAGTGAAGCTTGTTGTGTGAGGTAAAAGGCACTTGGGACCATAACTAAATTTTATTTTGAGTTTGAATTTGGGTGTAGTTGTCTGCATTAAATCAGTATCTCGGAGAAAATGCCACAAGCTACTCAGAGAGAATGTGATCCTGCACTGCTGATAGGTGGAAGTCTACATTTGGTAAAGGCCGAAGGGACAATCTTAGCCTCTGTCTGGGATGGGATCCCTCCTGGCTCAGTTTACCCATGGGATTCCTTTGAAAAGGAATGTTTCCCACCTATTCCTGAGTCTAGCTGTAAGATGGAACAGATACTGCATGGTTGGATATCTGTGACTTTACCTGAATTTAAACAGAGTCAAGGATGTTTTATCCTGTCATATTTGGAATGTCACATGTCCCTGTTTTTTTTTCCTTCTATAGCAAGTTTCCATGATCAGAGCATGTAGTCAGTAACAGATATGAGTTCTTTCGTGTAAGCTCACTGGAAAATCTAATATTATTTTTCATTTGGAATTGGAACATGTGCAGAAAGTATGCAAATTGCTTAAGGTCATTTTGAAAGTTTTCAACTAACTTTCTTCATAAAAGTTTAGTGATCAATTATAAATCTTGAAATTGTTAAGAGAAGGAAAAATACTTTTAGAAGAAATTTTCAAATCTCTAGTGTCATTTTAAGAGGCCTATTAAAACTTTCATTTGCAAGATAAATTTATTGCTAAACTAATGTAATGAGTTGTGAAAACAGAAGAGATCTGGCTCTTTGGATCCGAATTTGTAGTTGTTTCATGCTCTAAGCAAAAGTTAACATTTGTAACTGAATGTATGTTAAGATTCAATTTCTGAATTATCTTTCTTCCTGAGTGAATCTGTATTCACTGTATACTGTATACTGTATATATAATCTGTGTACCCAGCTTTCTATGAAACATAGATCTACCCAAATGATTTTGGGTCCCAACTGTTTTAAGGGGGAGATGATTAGGTCCTTGGATTCTCAGCTTTGACTTCCTTGAGCAGCCGGCATCTGAAATTTTCTCAGATCTCAGAACTCAAGGCTGAGAAAGTCCAGACCATTCCCTAACATATGGAAGATGACCACCTATTCTTCCTATAATCTAGGAAGACCTAAAAGCTGAAATCACTAACTCTTCCCTTTATCAAGTTCCTTCAGGGTCTGCAGGCGATTCAGAAAAAAACTCCTTCCCTCAGCTCTCCTGATCCTGATCCCGATCCGGAGTTATGCCTCAGCTTACCTGTTTCAACCTGGGGATTCTGTCCTGGTAAAAAGAAATTCATGGTCTGGAGCAGAGGTGGAAGGGACCACACGTCACGATCCCCACTACACCTACTGCTGTCAAAGTGGACTCTATTCCCACATGACAACATTACACCAGAGTGAAGCCTGCTGTTTCTATGCCAATCGCTCTGGGGTCGTCAGGGATGGCCTGAGCCAATTATGAAAACGTTTGGCTGACAGGGAGGAAGCCCGCCAAGCCCAGAACAATTGGTATCAGTCTCTTTTTTCTGCATCCCCTTGGTTGACTACTTTACTGACCGCTCTCGCCAGCCCTTTGGTTTTATTGTGTCTGGCCCTTGTTTTTGGCCCGCTCCTTCTCAGATCTCTTTTTACCCTCCTCAAGTCCCGAACTGATGAGTTGCGCATCTTGTTCCTCCGAACCCGTTATCAGAAGATCCCTTAGGAACATTACGTTTGAATCAAGGATTCGATTCCCTTAGATAAAAAGAAGTGGGGAATGAAATGGAGCCAAATATGAAATGGGGCCAAACCTCAGGAGATTATAGAATAACCTTGTTTTTTCTTGAAGAATGCATGCTTTCCCAACCCTAACCACAATGTCATGTTGACCTACAAGATTCGGGAACTGAGTCAACTGCCTCAACTGCTATCCACGCTTCACCTGTTTGCTCTCACCCCTCCCCTATAGCCCATGAAGTTGGCATCAAGCCTCTATCTCCAAGACTCAACTAAGTCTGCTAGCCAATCATTTCCCGACAACTCCTTGTCTCTAAGAGTTAGCTGAGTCTCACTAAGCCAATCAGTGAGCTCAATATTTCCTACTTTCCCCTCATAATTGTATAAAAAAGCACCCGAGGAGACACTCGGGGTCCTCCATCTAAAATGTATGGTGGGACCCGGGTTCGAACTCGTAATAAATTTTTTTCTTTTTTCTTGCCTCAGTGGTCTTGGTTTGTCTATTATTCCACCCCACGTTTCAGTCATGAAGAACTGGTCAGTATCCTCCATACCTCCTCATCTACCTTCATATACACTGTGAATACAACCTTCCTAAAATACTGTAACATCATAAAGAATAGTAGTTCAAGGATGTTAGTCTTCTCTAAATGAAAAGTACTAATAACAGCAATGACTCTCATCCAAGTCTGAAATCTGTAGATCATTTTTGTGAACACATGATTGCTAGATCCTGGCCACTGTTAAAATCCAAGAAACAGTACAACTAGTGCCCTTCATTCTTCTTGAATCTTTTGTCTAAAGCGTTCTCATATGTAGCCTCAATTTTTGTCTAGGTTCTTAGTCGGTTCGTACCACCCTTGGTATGCTTCCCATACATCATCATGTTAAGTTAAAGCACTCGACATCCTTGGAGTTGGCTCCAGAATAGCTTCCATACAGATAAGATTTCGACAAGCTGGGGTCAAACACCTTTTCCTCCTCTTTCTCCAGCTCAGCATCTACTGTCATGAAATTGCCATAAGTGTCCACATATCGTTTGTGTTGGTTGGGCTCTGCATCCAGTGACTACTCTCAATTAAATTCAAGACATTAGCACATTATATATGAACAAGGCGTGTATGGAAAGGAAAACAGCAATGTTGATCTTCAGCTTGTGGCAACAAAATTTGTCAGTCTAGAGTTTGGATAACCATCAGCTGTGAGGTAATGAGGCAAGAGGGACAGGAAGTTCAGCAGCATGAGAAGCCTGCTGATCAGCTGGCCACTGTGATCTGGTCACAGATCTTGACCTATTCTTGGTGAGTAGAGAATATCCTAAAGCTCATGGAAATAAATATTAAGAGTTAGAAAATGAAGTATATTTCTTATCAAGGGGGTGAGATGCTGGAGTTTGGAAGTGGATTCTGACAGAAAATCACATGGGCATTCTATAACTGGAGATGATGTTAGAAAGAAGATACTGGAAAGGACTGAGTCTCTCATCAGGTCAGGGATCAGTGATAACTCCATCCATTTAAACCTGAATTAAGAGATTCAAACCCATTTTCTTGTGTCATGGACCCTTTTGGCAGTCTGGTGAAGCCTATTGATGTCTTCTCAGAATGTTTTTAAATACAAAAAAATAAAATACAAAGTATTAGAAAGGAAACCACTTATATTAATACCAAAAAGTATATTTAAAAAGATTGTGGACCTTAAATGAAGAACTGCTAACCTAAAAGTTTGTGTTTCCTTACAATAAACAAATAAATTTTAAAATTAAGACAAAGATCTATACCTAACTGATATAGATCACTAATACTTTTTCCACATAAATCTCTCTCTTCCTCCTAGCTCTCCCCATTTGATTTATAAGCAAAACCGAGAATCCGAATAAAAAAATTAAAATGAATATATTAGACAGACAATACAATATTTACATAATTGTAAAGATCTAGAGGCATGAGAACAGCTAACTTGTTCTTAATGATATAAAAGAGGAATGTGGATTGAAAACTAAATTCCTGGGGCAGCTAGGTGGCACAGTGTCCTAGAGTCAGGAGGACCTGAATTCAAATCCAGCCTTACACACTTAAACACAAAAAACTAGCCATGTGACCTTGGGCAAGTCACTTAACCCCAATTGCCTTACCTTTCCCCCTCCAAAAAAAAAAAAGGAAACTAAATTCCTCAATCAAAATTAACAAATATGCTGATGATTTTGAAAATGCTTTCACATAGTCCATGATTAGCAAAATAGCCCATTTCAATGGAGAAAAAAATATCCTATATATCACAGATTGGTGGGCAGGTCTTAGAACAACAATACTTTTCAAAGAATCCTATAATCCAAAGCAAAAAGGGGAAAGGGAAAGGGATAGAGAAAAGGGAAGGTAGGGAGGCACACATTTTAGGCTAACAATCATAATACAGTCAATTCTTGATCATTATCTAGAAGATCTACTTCTTCAACTTCTAGTAGACTTATAGTCTACTACACTTATAGTATCCAAACGTTGCCACCCGAAATTTATAAAAAAAAAAAAAACTTTAGTCTTTATTAACCAGAATCCTAAGATTTCTGTCAAGTCCTGGTTTTACTACCAGAAAATAAACAAACTATCTAAATATCTCCATTATCTTTCTTCTCCTAGGTAAGTTGCAACTAAGTAGAAATGGACATGAGGAAAGAGAAGGTACAATTACTTTCAGAATTAGCAGTCAACACCCAATATGGAGTGAAAAAGCACAAATGAGTTGGTGAGGGAGGGTCCAGAGAGGCAGTGGATGTTAGAAAACCAGTACAACTCTCAAGAATGTTTAAAATCCTACGTATTATCAGAATATCCAACTTAAGCACAAAAATGAAATTTCAAAGACAAATACTATTTTTAAAAAATAATTCACAGCACTTTTCCCCTTCATTAGAAAAGATAATCAAGAATTGATTGTATCAAACCTATTATATAACATGTCAAGCAATATAAATGGGAATTATGTCAGAAATGAAATTACTTGGGAAACATTTTTTTCCCTCAACTGTTTAAAAAACAAAAAGACAAATACTGGATATTCCAAGAGGATGTGTAGAAGGTACCCCTCTTCCCCCACTTCACAATTAGATATTTTTATTTCAACCACTAAGGTTGTGATATAAAACAAAAAAAAAACCCTGAATTTCATTTCTGACTTAGAAATCAATATATTTTTTTAAAAATGTAATGTAGAGTATGTACCATACCTATCTTTGATCTGTCTGGCAGCCTTGGAGCAAGTCAGGGGGAAGAGAAAGAAGGCAGTTAGTGCTTTCATGCAACTTTCAAATGCAGTAACATGCAAGAAAAGTTAGAACACAAACTCTGCAGCAGCTTAGTTAATATTCCCCCAAACCCAAGTTATCAGAAAATTTTATGAGAAAATATTCTTTTAAACTCACAAACTTTTGTTAATTTGGTGTTAGGACTGCAGTAATGGATTAAGAACCAGAAAAATCAGTTCAAAAAGAGGCCAGCATACCACTTCAGACCAACTTCATGTGACTCTGAACACATCTTTCTTTACTTATTCATTTTTGGTTGAATTAATCAGATGGAATTTATACAAAAGCTAAGTGGAGAAGTTCATAAAACCACTTATAATTTTGGTGCTTCAAAATTGTTATTTATTCAACCTCTTTCAAATTTATTCCTTCATGTCTTGGTATGAAGTACCTCAAACAAGAGCCAGAATTATTTACTTGCCCTCTCCCTAAAACTGGGAGTCATCCAAAATATTTATCAGTAAATTATTAGCAATACCTTAAAAAGGGAAAAAGAAAGAACAAAACGCTTTGTAATCTTTCAGCAGATCAAAGCAAAAGGAAGTGATTAACATACCAGAAAAGATAAAGAAAAATTTTCAAAAAAGTACAATGCTGGAAGAAAAGGACCCATGATGCCTAAGTCTAATTATACCTGCATTAGTAAAGGAAAAGAGGTTGGATTTCTATAGAAACTGTCCCATGGCTCAAAGTCTGAACTGAATTTCTATAACCTGATGGTTTTGCCTGTCCCCATACAAAATTACTGCCTATGGAAGTGTTTACTCTCCATTTTATACTACTCTTTCTTAACTTTGCTCTCATGCCCACAGTCTTTATTATATATAACTTCCCTTCTTGTACTCCACAGTTTGACCAAACTAGTCTCCTTGCTATCCCTCACAGAGAGCAGTCCATCTCCTGTTTTTGTACCTTTGTTGTCCTCAATGACCAGAATTTACTCCCACCACTTCTGCCCCTTAGGATCACTTGTTTCCTTCAAATCTTTGTTTATACAATGCCTATATGAAGCATTTCCTGATCTCCTCTCCACGAAATATTATCATTTATTTATTTTATTTATAATTGTATATGTATATTTATGTACATGTTGGTTACCCTATTAAAAAACCAAAATTTTTGAGTGCAGGACCTATCTGATTTTTCTCTTTGTATCCTTCAGCACCTAGCACAGTGCCTGGGACATAATGCTTAAGGAATGCTTGTGCATGTTCAATTTTTCCTCCTTTTCTTTTTGCTTTAAAAAAATTGCTACATGGGATTCATTAATTCATTCCATAATTATTTATTAAATGCCTACTATTTGCCAGGCACTGTAATAAGCACTGGAAGCACTATGCTAAGGGAGGAAATCTATATAACATAAAAGCAAATGATATTAATAAAATTTTATTTTTAAAATTAACAAATGTTTGTTCATCGACAGATTCTACACCACTAGTACCCTCACTTAACAATATCACTTAAACAACATAAGCCATTTGGAGATAAAGTACAAGGAAGTTATATAGACTTACAGGAAATATAGTAAGGCAAATATCAATGTTCTCTGTTAGTGCTCCAGGTTAAAATATTTCAATTAAAATGAACACATTCTTCAAATCATTTGGCAGATACACATATTATAAGGGCTAAAATTCTGCTGTATGTATATTTTTAAGTGATGTCATTTGAATCAGAGATGGCAGCTTATTCTCAGAGAAGACTCATTTACAACAGATCAAAACACTATCCTTTATTAAATTATCAAACATGGTGTATTAACATTTTGTTTAACTAAAATAATGACAAAGTGGGATGTAGTAGACTGAACACTAGAACAGAATTTGAATCCTAGTCTAGACACAGCTCTGCCATTAACATACTATGTCACCGATAACAAATCATGTCACCTCTTTACAACTCCATTTTCTCATTTGTAAAATGAAGGGATTGTAATTATCTCTGAAGGCCCGAAATTCCCTCTATGATCTACAAATCTTTTGTCACCTACTGTTCTTCATCCTCAACCATACATTTCAGCTTCACTGAAACTCCAGATAAATTTTAAAATTGTATGTTTTAGAAGAAACTTACATTATAGTTAATTAAAGCATATAATTTACTATACAAAGTAAGTAAAATATCAAATTTCTCTGTAGCTCACTATTCTTATTTAACATGTGTGGAAATGAATACCTTTTAACTAATTACTCCAGAAGACAGGCTCATCAAGTAATATTTGCAGAATACTTTACCTTTAAATGGAAAAAGAAGAATTCCAAAAAAAGACAAATTTTAAGTGCTTGCTTCACAGAAGAAATAAGCACAGCCATCCAACCAAACCAAAGCAGTTTAGATAAAAGTCGGTGGATGATTTTATTTTTATTCATCTTATTTCATTAATAAAACTGAAGAACAGGTAAAAACTACTCCTGTATACCTCATATATCATGACAACTAGATTTAAAATCATACTCTGTTCTCTATTACATATTTATTACAGTTAATTCTATTCTAGGGAATTTGATATTATATGACAACTGGTCTCATTTTAAAAGGGACCTGTGATTAGGAAGATCATATGGTCTTAGATTCAGAGCTGCAAGTATCTTGGAAGTCATCCATCTCACTCTACCCCCCCCCCCCATTTTACAGATGAGAAAACTGAGGCCCAGAATGGTTAAGCAACTTGTAGGACAGTAGAATAAGATGATTCTTAGAGTAACTCACAAATTCTACTACCTTAAACCAACAAGTAATAAGCCACATATACAGTATAGTAATTAAAACTTCAAGAAAAAAAAAGGCAAGCAAGCATAAGGGAGAGATGACCCAGCAATGAAAAGAGGCAGGGGGGAGTGGAAATGACCAAATGAGCTGTAGTCATTCCTCTGTGGAGTTTCCATTGGAAAGCGGGTAAGTGCAATACCCCCAGTACTCAATTCTGAAAGGTCTCAGAAATTATTCAGCTTTGTTGGCCTAGACAGGAGAAAATGCCAAGGAGAGGCCCCTGGAAATCTTTTTCTCATGGATCTCATTCCCTAAGATTTTTATTCACAAAGGAGGTAAAGTGGTAGGGTGGGAGATGCTGTTTTCTGTTGGGGAAGGAGGGAGGTAGAGGTAGAGAACATAGTATAAAAAGTCTGATATAAAGCTCTGAGATGATATGGAAAGGGATATAATTACAAGAAGGTCAACAAAGTCAGGAATAAGCCATTTCTGACAGAGTAAGCACCTCAGGAAAGCATCTTTTCCCAATAAGAGCAAAAATCTATCTCATCACATAAGAGAGAAAACATATTGGCCTGCAAGAGGAGTCAATGTCCAGGGCAGACATGGATACATATATCCAGAAATATATAAACTGGCCTTAGAAAGGACAGAGGTGACTAGAAGGGGTATGGAATAAGTATGGGCCCTGGAACCAAGATATCTCCCATCACACATTACCTACTTTGTGAATTAAGTCTCACAATGTAATTCATCAGAAAAATAAATGTTCTTCAAAATATACACAAAGTAAATAACAAAAAATGAAGGAGAATAAGACATGATTTACCCTTATGCTAACAGAACATTGGGAGAGAGGAAAGATAGAAGCTCTATCTTGTATTCTTGTACACATAGAGAAAATAAAGGAAAAAACTGATTAGCAGAAGTCCCTTCTAGCTCTAAAACTTAGAATCCACAAACAGGAGACAAGATTTCAGAAAAGATGGAGAGAATGAAATAAAGGAGAAGCAGTAAACTGATACTTCTTAGAAAAGGGTATCATAAATAAAGACTGCTCACAGTTAAGAAGACATATTGGAGGGGAAGATGGTATATATGAGGAGAATTCTGAATCATATTCCTATCTGGTATGAAAAAGGAAAGAACAAAAAGAGAACCTGTTCAAGAAGAAGAGTGAAGTGTAAGCCAAAGGCAACAAAAGAAATTAGGCCCAGAAGGGAACATCACCATGAAGCATTGCTGTGGGTTTTTCGGGATTTTCTGGGCCTCGAATGTCTTTGGTGTAGGAAGTATGAAAACTCCTTTCACAAATACACCTACTGACAACTCCTGTGTGAATTGCCCATGGTCATACAGTTACAGATGTTTCAGAGATAGGATCTGAAACAAGATCTTCCTAATTTTAATACTAATTCACACATCTTGAATTAAATGAAGAAAAACAGAAATCTAACAACTTTAGCCTTGAATATGAATGGATTAAACTCCTCAGTAAAATGGAAGTTTTCCAAAGTAAGATGGGTATGAAAATAAAACCCTACAACTTCCTACAAACATGAAATATTAAAAAAAATAAAGACCTATACAAAATTAAAATAAGAGGTTTGAACAAAAATGACTACACATCAAGTATTACTTTTTTAAAAGGGGGTTACAATCATCATTTCAGACAAGGCAACAAGATAAACATACAATGTCAACAAGCTTAGTAAGTAAAGAAATTATAATATGCCTAAAGGCCAATAGCTAACAACAATATCTCTACTGAATATGTATGTGAGCACACATGAGGACACACATGTGCACACACACATATATACACACACACACAAATGGCATAATGTCTAAGTTCTTTTTTTTTTTTTTTTTGGCTTTTTTTTAGAGGGGGAAGGGCAGGGCAATTGGTGTTAAGTGATTTGCCCAAGGTCTTAAGGCTTGTTAAGTGTTAAGTGTCTGAGGACAAATTTGAACTCAGGTCCTCCTGACTCCAGGCCGGTGCTCTATTCACTGCTACATCAAGCCGCCCCTATAATGTCTAAGTTCTTAAATAAAAGCTAAAATAAATCATCAAAATGCTGGGGGCCATCTTTTTCAATAAGAATAAAAGAGTGTACTGATAATTCATAGCCGTGCTGAGTCATGTAGGGTTTGGTTGGATGGCTGTGCTTATTTCTTCTGTGAATTTTTGATCAGAAAGCACATAAAATTTGCCTATTTTTTTGGAATCCATTTCCAACCTCTCAGAATATATAAAAGGTTTGTGCCTACTGACTCTGAGTCAATCAGGGGCTAAACCTTTGTTATATATTCTGGGAGGTTGGTATTTTGCTTTTTTGGGGGTTCGCTCATGAGAAGGATCATTTGATTTCCTGGTCAAGACTCTAAGTAGACAGATAGAGCCCCTCCGACTGCTTCAATGTCTATACTCCCTCAATACAGAGATGTATGCAAAGTATATAGCAATATTGCTATATTCAGACAGTTGAAGCCCTGTCTGTGGTCTATGTGCTAATTTCTCTGCCTATATTTTCTCCACATTCAAGGTGCTGACCTTTCCCCTAAACTAATAAATGTAATTAAAGTAAGATTGTTAACTCCTTTAAAAGTTACCTTTCCTTTAAAAACAGATTAAAGAGGGGTGACTAGGTGGTGCAATAAGAACACCGGCCCCAGAGTTAGGAGGACCCCGGGATCAGTTCTGGCCTCAGTACTTAGCACCCACACATAAATAACTAGCTGTGTAACGTTGAGCAAGTTACTTAATCCCAATTGCTTTAAAAAAGAAAAAAAAAGCAGATTAAAGAACCTGTGCTAGGCAAGCCATCCTGGGTATGGTAGGGTGCCTACTATTACAGCATCATGTAACTCACAAAGTACAAGTTACTGTATTAAGATCTTAAAGATAGAGCAGTAAGGTAAGCCTTGGGATCAGAAGGAGCAAATGAATTCAAAGTATTTATTTTTCAAAAGGCTCCAGTAAGAATTTTTCATAGCATAAAACTTTTCCAATTTATGATTGCTACATCTATAACCAATCAAATCCTATCAATTAAGAAATTATGCACCACCTTCAGGGCCATCTGCCTCTCTTTTAACATATTTAAAGCATACAGGTCTACAGAACACTGCATAAATGTCATTCTTTTTCAATATGCTAGTTAGTTTTACTGAATTTTTTTTCTTCTCTTTTAAAGTATTTTAAGGGATGGCTCTCTGAAAGGCATTGTGGAGTGATATAATAGAAAATGTAAATGATGTAAAAACAAAAGATTTTGGGGCAGCTAGGTGGCACAGTGAGTAGAGCGTCGGCCCTGGAGTCAGAAGGACCTGAGTTCAGATCCGGCCTCAGACACTTAACACAAACACAAACAAAAACCTAGCCATGTGACCCTGGGCAAGTTACTTAACCCCAATTGCCCTCCAAAAGAAAAAAAGCAAAAGCAAAAGCAAAAACAAAAACAAAACAAAAAAACAAAAGATTTTGGTTAGACATTTCTGCAGTTTGGAGGCTCTTTCATTCTTTGATTACATTCATATTTTCCAAAAGTTTATCATCTTCCCCTATGCCTACTTTTATAAAATCATAGAATTTAGAGCTGTAATGGATCTTAAAGATTTATTCCAACCCTTTATTTTACAATGAGAAGTATGAGCCCCATAACTAGGCCAACGTCACACAACTTGTTAGTGGTTGAAGTAGGATTAAACCCAAGTGTCTTCTGATTTCCAATTCAAAATTCATTCCATTACACTTAGAACTCCAAACTGGAAAATCAACATCTTTCCTGAGAATAGCATCAAATGATTATGTCAGACCTAATGACAAAAGAGCATGAAGAAGACATTTAACCAACAAACATATATATGGGGAATATTTCCTACTACTGTTATCAACTTCAATCATTGTTCAATTTCAAATTTGTTTCACTTGTGTCTGAAGTAAATGCTATTTTTAAAATTTCTACAAGGTATAATTTTATTAGGTATCTAAAACTGGAACCTTAGTTCCCAATTTCAGCATTGATGGAAACATTATCTTGTATACCATTTAAACCTTCACAAAAATATTGAGAATTCGTCCTAGGAAGGTAAGGATTCAGTAGTAACTTAGTATCAAAGTTGATTTAATTTGGAGAACTCAACAAATTTTTCACACAACTTCTCTATTTTTCTTCTATTACATACATTGACTAAGAAGATAAGTACAGTTTATGTGCCATCTGTTTACTGATAGTTACAACACATATTGAAAAGTAAAATAACCAAGCATCTCATTAAATTGTTTTTTATTATTATTAGGCCCAGCATGAAACCAACTCAACCACTTTTATTCACCTTTCAAGAGAGTCTGCAAGTATTTGATTTAGCTATGCATACACACAGCTGTTCATTTAGATATTAGAGGGGGAGCATAGCCTTGAAGATAGAGATGTGGCCTCAAAGTCACAGCTTCTCTTCTGAGAAATTTACAAATTTGTAAAGATTCATCCATTTCACTTAAATTGTCAGTTTTATTGGCATATAATTGAGCAAAATAGCTCCTAATGATTGTTTCAATTTCATCTTCATCAATGGTGAATTCATCCTTTTCATTTTTGATACTGGCGATTTGACTTCTTTCTGTTTTAAAAATAAATAAATTATTTATTTCATTGTATTTTTCATGAAACCAGCTCCTAGTTTTATTAGCTCAATGGTTTTCTTACTTTCCATTTTATTAATCTCTCCTTTGATTTTCAGGATTTCCAATTTGGAATTTAACTGGAGATTTTAAATTTGTTCTTTTTTTAAGTTCCATGCCCATTGATTGATCTATTCTTTCTCTATTTTATTGATGCAAGTGTTTATAGAGACATAAATTTTCCCCTAAGTACTGCTTTGGCTTCATCCCATAAATTTTGGCATGTTATGTCATTGTTGTCCTTCTTATTTAATTAACAGTTAATGAAATCATTGATTGTTTCTATGATTTGTTCTTTGACCCACTCATTCTTTAGGATTATTTAGTTTCCAATTAAATTTTAATTTATGTTTTCATAGCCCTTTATGGAATGTAATTTTGTGGCATTGTGATCTAAAAAGAATGCAGTTAATATTTTTCCTCTTTTGCATTTGGTTGTGACATTTTATACCCTGAAACATGGATAGTTTTTATTTAGGTGTCATGTACAGCTCAGAAAAAGTTAGATTCCTTTCTATTTCCATTTGATTTTCTCCAGAGCTCTATCATCCCTAACTTTTCTAAAATTCTGTTCACCTCCTTAAATTCTTTCTAGTTTTTTTGTTAGATATGCCTAGTTCTGAGATTGAGGTCCCCCATAACAAATTCTGCTCCTATCTTTTACCTTTACTCCATGTGCCTCTTAACTTCAAATGTGTTTCTTATAAATAACATATTGCAGGATTCTGGTTTTTAATCCATTCTGCTATCCCACTTCTATTTTATGGTTGAGTTCATCCCATTCACATTCACAGTAATGTATTATTGTGTATTTCATCCTAATTTCCTTATTTATTCGTTTATCTCTCTCTTTCCTTTTACCCTGTCCCTCATCATAATTGTTTTGCTTCTAACTGCTGCCTCCTTCACTACATCCCTCTGTTCTATCAGTACCTCACCTTCTGTTACTCCCCCTCCCCTCCTAGTTTCCTGTGGGGTAAGATAGATATTTACACTCTACTGAGTGTGTATAATATTTCCTCTTTGAGTTAATTCCAATGAGGGCAAGGTTCACGAATTGCCTGCTGCCACCACCACCCCCATCTTCCCCTCCACTGTAAAAGCTCTTTTACACCTCTTTTATGTGTGATAATTTACCCCATTCTACTTCTCCTTTCCTCTTTTTCCCAGTACATCCCTCTTTCCCAATCCTTAAGTTTTTTTTTTTTTTTTTTGGAGATCATCATAATATAACAGACCCAATACCCATACCCTCTATGAAGACTGCTTCTTATTGCCCTGATAATGATAAAGTTCTTCCTTGTTTACCTTTTTATGTCTTTCTTGAGTCCTGTAATTGGAGATCAAATTTTCCATTGAGCTCTGGCTTTTTCATCAGGAAAGTCTGGAAGTCCCTTATTTCATTAAACGTCCATCTCCTTGCCTGGAAGATTATGCTCAGTTTTGCCGGGTAGTTAATCCTTGGTTGTACTCCTAGCTCTCTTGCCCTATGAAATATCAAATTCCAGTCCCTCTGGTCTTTTAATGTAGAAGCTGCTAGGTTCTGTGTGATCCTAACTGTAGTTCCTCGATATTTGAATTGTTTCTTTTTGGCTGCTTGCAGTATTTTTTCCTTAATCTTGTAATTCTGGAATTTGGCTACTATATTTCTTGGAGTTTTCAATTTGGGATCTCTTTCAGGAGGAGTCCAGTGAATTCTTTCAATAACTATTTTATCTTCTTATTCCAGGACTTCAGGACAGTTTTCTTTGACAATCTCTTGGAGGATGTTGTGTAGGCTGCTTTTTTCATCATCGCTTTCTGGTAGACCAATAATTCTTAAGTTATCTCTTCTGGATCTGTTCTCTAGGTCAGTTGTTTTTCCAGTGAGATATTTTATATTTTCTTCCAATTTTTAAATCGTCATGTTTTGTCTGATTGACTCTTGGTGCATCATAAGAGTTCTGAGTTTCAATTTGACTGATTCTAATTTTTAGCAAATTATAGTCTTTGGTTAGTTTTTGAAGATCCTTTTTAAGGGAGGTATTTTCTCCAATTACTTCACTAATTTTACTTTTTAAGGATTTGTTTTCTTCAGTAAAACTTTTTTCGTAGTTGGTCACTGCCTCCCTGATTTGGTCTTTAAAATCTTTCTTAAGCTCCTCCAAGAATGCTATTTGGGCTTGAGACCAGTTCATATTTCCTTCTGTAGTCTCAGGTGTGGGTAAAGGGTCCAAGTTTTCCTGTGTATTTGGTTGTTCTTGACCTACATAATAAGCTCGGATCGATTTTCTTGCCTTCCTCTTCTCCTTCTCAGCTTCCTTCCTTCCCACTGTGATTTCCTATTTCTTAATTTCTCAGGCTGTGAGCTAAGGGCCTGGTCATTGACTCTGAATGCTGTAGCCTCTGGGTGTCTAGTTTGAGGCTAAGACAGAGTCTCAGAGAGGTACACAGATAAGCACAGAGTAGTCTGAGGAGGAGTGGTCTGGCCACTTCAGATTTCTGCCTCTATACCCCTGGGCTATAGCTCAGGCAGGCTTTTGTTGATCAGGTGAGGTGGGGCTTTTTGGGACCCCTCCCTCTCTTCTCTAAAAACTCCTGGCTGTCTTAGTTACACCCCTTCTTGAAGACTCCCAAGCCTGAGGCTATTTCCCCTAACTTAGGATTTCAATCTGGGTGGGAGACTTATCTTTGGGTTTTCTACTTCATGAAGGAGGGATGAGGTATCACAGCAACTAGAATTTACTTTGCCATTCTAGCCCCTGCATATACAGGCAGGCAATTTCTAAACTTCCAGGCTGGGGGCTAATAGTCCCAGGAGAAGCTGTTGTCTCTGCTGGGGCCCTGAGCCCTCTCTTACCGGGCTCCAGTGATTCCTCCTGTCCCCTTGTGAGATGTCCGTGAGATGACTGGGATTCGTCCTTGGTAAGTCAGCCAGCTGGGGCTTCTTCTCTCTCTGGTGTAGTCTGCTTGTCTGCTCTCAAGTCTGAGCTGTACAGACCCCAAGTGCTCCATGCTGCCCCTGTCCAGACCCACTGGGGACTTTCCTGGGCTGGATTCTGCCACACTCCGTCTCCAAGTGGATTCTGTCACTCCAGAATCCATTCAAATTCACTTTTAAAGGTTTAGTGACGGGATTCACGGAGGAGCTTAGAGAAGTTACTGCTTCCTTTCCTTCATCTTGGCTCCACCCCTGATAAAGTTCTTAGAATTATTATATATTGCCTTCCCATACAGGAATTTATTGAATCCCTTATGATTTCCCTTTCATGCTTACCTTTTTATGCTTCTCTCCAGTCTTATGTCTGAATGACAATTTCTTTTTCAGCTCTTTTCTCATCAGGAATGTCTGAAAGGCCTCTATTACATTAAATATTCATTTTTCCCCTGAAGGATTATACTCAGCTGGGTATACTCACTCTTGGTTATAATCCTAACTTCTCTGCTTTCTCAAATATCATGTTCCAAGCCTTCCGATTCTTTAATGTATAACCTGCTAAATCACATGTTATATCTTGACTATGGCTCCGTGATATCTGAATTGTATCTTTCTCACTATTAGGAATATTTTCTCCTTGACCTGGGAGCTCTGGAATTTGGCTATAATATTCCAGGAAGTTTTCATTTGGGCATCTCTTTCTGGAGATGACCAATGGATTCCTTTGATTTCTATTTTCCCCTCTGCTTCTAGGTTATCAAAACAGTTTTCCTTGATTATTTCTTGAAATACGATTCTAAGTTCCCTTTTTTTTTTAAATCATGGCTATGATGAAGTCAAACAATTTTTTTTTTTGAGGAAATTGGGATTAAGCAATTTATCCAGGGTCACACAGCTAGTGTCTCAGCTGAATTTGAACCCAAATCCTCCTGACTCCAAGGCTGGTGTTCAATATACTACACTACCTAACTGTCCCTAGTCCAATAATTCTTAAATTATCTCCCCTCAATCTATTTTCCAATGAAATATTTCATATTTTCTGTTTTTTTTATTCTTTGGATTTTGTCTTATTGTTTCTTAATGTCTCATAAAGTCATAAGTTTCTACTTGCCCAATCCTAATTTTTAGGAATCATTTTCTTCCGTGAGCTTATGTACCTCCTTTTTTTATGGAGGGAAAAAGGCAGGGCAATTGGGGCTAAGTGACTTGTCCAAGGTCACTTGGCTAGTAAGTGTTAAACGTCTGAGGCTGGATTTGAACTCAGGTCCTCCTGACTCCAGGGCTGGTGCTCTGTTCCCTGCACCTCCTAGCCACCCCTGTACCTCCTTTTCTATTTGGCCAATTCAATACTACTTTTAAAGGAATTGTTTCCTTCAGTGAATATTTTTCCATTTTTCTTAGCTTCCTTTACCAAGCTATTGACTCTTTCCTCTTGATTCTTTTCTGAATTTTTCCTCCATCTCTCTTATTTGCTTTTTTTTTAAATGCTTTATTAACTTCTGGTTTACATCATTCATTTCCGTCAGATTTTGAGTTATAATTTTTTCCCCATTTTCCCCTACCCACCACCCCAGAATAGCAGTCCCACAGAATATCCCCTCATCCAATCTGCTCTCTCCCATCTCTTCTCCCATACGCCCTTCAACTTTTCCAGTAGGGCAAGGTGAATCCTCATGCCCCAATGCCTGCAAATCTTATCTCCCAATTATATGCAAAATAGTACTAATCATAGTATTTATATATTTTTTAAAAATTTGATTTTAAAAGGAAGATAAGCAACTCAGTATATACTATACATGTGTAGCTATGCAAAACATTGCCATAGTAGATATACTGTAAAAGACTGACTATATTTCCCTCCCTCCTATCCCACCTCCCACCTGGTCCACTCCCCACTTTGGTCCTGTCCCTTTTCAAAAGTGGGTGCTTCCAACTCCCCCCCCCCAACCAGCCTTCCCTCCCACTGGCCCTCCTCTCATCCCCTTCTTCCCTACTCTCCTGTAGGGTGAGAAACCCTATTTAGTATGTATGTCATTCTCTCCCTGATGCAAATTCAGTGAGAATAAGATTTTGCCTTTTTGCCTTCTTGTTGCTTCCCTTCCCTTGTAACCATTTCCCCTTGCTTTTTCTATGTGAGATAGTTTACCCTATTCTGTCTCTCCTCATCTCCTCTCATTATATTCCTCTCCCACCTCTTAATTTCACCTTTAAGTATCATCCCTTCCTATTAAATTTGACCTGTGCCCTCTATCTATGTATACCTGAAAACATACATACACACATTCACACATGTATTCATATGCCCATATATACTTCTTCAACTATTTTCACACTGAGAAAAGTTTCATCAGTTACAGTTATTGTTTTTCCCTGTAGGAATGTAAACAGTTCAACTTTGATAAGTTCATAATGATTTCTTTTCCCTTTTTACCTTCTCAAGCATCTCTTGCTTCTTGTGTCTGACTGTCAAATTTTCTATTCAACTCTGGTTTTTTCCTCAAGAATGCTTAAAAGTCCTCTATTCCACTGAATGACCATATTTTCCCCTGAAACAAGATACTCAGTTTTTCTGGGTAGGTGATTCTTGATTTTAATACCAGCTCCTCTGCCCTCTGGAATATCATATTCCATGCCCTTTGATCCCTCAATATAGAAGCTGCTAGATCCTGTGTCATCCTGATTGTGTTTCCATAATATTGAAATTGTTTTTTCCTGGACACTTGTAATATTCTTTCCTTAATCTGGGAATTCCAGAACCTGGCAACAATATTCCC
This sequence comes from Gymnobelideus leadbeateri, assembly GCA_011680675.1. Classification (NCBI taxonomy): domain Eukaryota; kingdom Metazoa; phylum Chordata; class Mammalia; order Diprotodontia; family Petauridae; genus Gymnobelideus; species Gymnobelideus leadbeateri. The sequence continues at coordinate 33,236 of WOXC01009885.1, forward strand.
AGTTTTCCCCTTGGGATCGACTTCAGGAGGTGATTGGTGGACTCTTTCAACCTCTATTTTGCCCTCTGATTCCAAAACATCAGGGCAATTTTCCTGGAGAATTTCTTGAAGGATGATTCCCAGATTCCTTCTTTGATCATGGTTTTCAGGTAGTTCAATAATTTTTAGATGATCTCTCCTGGATCTATTTTCCAAGTCAGTGGCTTTTCCCATGAGATATTCCACACTGCCCTCTATTCTTTCACTTGTCTGGATCTGCTTCATAGCATCTTGATTTCTCATAAAATCACTAGCTTCCATTTGCTCCAGTCCAAATCTAAAGGAATGATTCTCCCCAGTGAGCCCTTGAGACTCTTCTTCCATCTGGCAAACTTGGCTTTTTAAGGCATCCTTCTCCTCACTGCCTTTTCTAGCCTCCTTTGCCATTTGAGTCAGTCCATTTTTTAAGGTGTTATTTTCCTCAGTCAGGCTGTTGACTCTCATTTCATAATTTTCTTGCATCTTTCTCATTTCTCTACCCAATTTTCCCCCCACTTCTCCTATCTGCTTCTTAAGGTCCTCTATGGCCTGTAACCAGTTCTTATTTTCATTTGGGGCTTTTGGTGCAGGAGTTCTGACCTCACAATCCTCCTTCTGTTCCATGCCTTGATCCTCTTTGCCCCCAAAATAGGAGTCTAATGTTGAATTTTTCTGTTTATTTTGTTTCTTTTGCCTAGGTATGTTGCCACGCAATTACTTGACCTTTGGGCTTGTTGCCACAGTAGGACTCTGCCGCCAGCCAGGGGAGCTTCTGTCCCAAACACTGGGGTTTTCCCAACTTCGGGAGGTATTAGTTGGGTGGCCTCTGTGAAGCCTCCACATACTCTGGCAAGCTGGTCACACACCCCAAGACCTCCACCCCAGACAGCAATCCAGATCCAAGAAGGGCAAAGCAAAAGCAATTACCCCCAAGACTGATCACTGAATCCCCCTACAGTTCACAGGCCAGGAGCTGAAGCTGCAACATGGCAATGTGGAGCAAGCCATGCAGGCTCCTCAGTGGCTTCTTGCCCCCAGGGGAAAGAGGCCACACACTCTCCCAACCGGTCCCAAAGTCCATAGGGCACCGACCTCTCACTTTGTCCTAGGCATCTATGTGTTGATAATTCTGGAAACACCAGAGCTGCTGGTATTCTGGGGTCACTCCAGCTGGTTGCTGGTCCAGCTGCCCTGGGGCTAAAACCTCTGACTCACGAGGGCCTGGGCTTGGCTCCCACAGTGCTGTGCTGGCTGTTTCCTGCTGGGCTGCTGGGCTGTCCTCAGAGGGAGGTTAGCTTCTCTGTGTTATTTTGCGGGTTCTGGAGCTCCAGAGGTTGTTCAGAGTCCCCCTTTTACATAATTTTGAAGTAGTGTGTGCAAGAGCTCCGAGGAAGTACTGTTTCTACTCTGCCATCTTGACTCTGCCCTATGCTGAATTCTCTTATTTGATTTTTTAAAAATCCTTTTTGAACTCTTCCCAGGAATTCTTTCTTGGGAGACCTGATATGTTTTCCTTTGAGGCTTTGCCTGTAACCATTTTGACACTGTTCTCTTCTAAGACTGTGCTTTGATCTTCCCTCTCCCCATAACAACTTTCTATGGTCAGATTCTTCTTTTGTTTTTTGCTTATTTTTGAGCCTATTTTACAACTTTTAATTTTATGTTAAAGTTGAACTCTGCTCCTGGGGTAGAGGGATCAGTGTCCCAAGCTTCAGGTATTTTGTTTTGTTTTTTTTTTTTTTTTTTTTTGGAGGGCAGTTGGGGTTAAGTAACTTGCCCAAGGTCACACGGCTAGGTTTTTGTTTGTGTGTTAAGTGTCTGAGGCCGGATCCGAACTCAGGTCCTTCTGACTCCGGGGCCGACGCTCTACTCACTGCACCACCTAGCCGCCCCGCTTCAGGTATTTTGTGATGCTAATTCTGGGGACCTGTAAGTTCTCAATTCTTCCAAGGTGGAATGACCCAAGGAGAGGTGTGGTCAGTGCTCTCCTAACCTGTGCTCTGGTCTACAACCAACCAAAATCACTCTTTTCCTCCCTGAAACTATGACAGGATTCCTGCTCCCCTACAGTTTGTATACTCTAGTGGGTTAGTGGTTCTTCCCAGCTTAAGATTGTGACCCAGGCCTGTCACCTGAATCTTGTATGGGCTATGCAACAGAGTCCTGTACCCAGTATCAGCAAAATCCCTCCCCTATAATCTCCTTCTGACCAGGTGTCTAGTTATATAATATATATACTAAGTTGCCTTAGTCTGGAAATTTGTTTCACCCCCTCCTTTTTTTGGTTCTGCCACTCTAGAATTCGTTTTGAAGAGTTATTTTAAAACTGTCTGGAGGGGAATCTGGAAGAGCTCAAATGACTTCCTGCCTTTACTCCATCATCTTGACCCTGCCTCCTAAGAAACTTTCTAACACTCTAAATTGCAGAAAAGGTGCCAACCTTCATTAGTAGAGAGAAATTCCTCATCTGGAAATAACTTCAACCAATTAAATCACAAATCTAGTCCCTTTATCTATTTATGTTCATTACCTATGTATTCTGGTTTTTATTCTAGCAAGAATGTGAACATGAACATGAGGTAATTGTTCCAAAAGTGTTTAAACTCTGTTTTTTGCATAGAGCTATAATGCAGACTATCAATAGTTAAATTATATTAGTAAAGTAAAAAATCTGAATTACTCTTTAGTACTCTCCACTACCTTTCCCCACTTTTTTTTTGTTTTTTGGGGTTTTTTTGGAAGGCAATTGGGGTTAAGTGACTTGCCCAAAGTCACACAGCTAGTAATTGTGTCAAGTGTCTGAGGCCGGATTTGAACTGAGGTCCTCCTGACTCCAGGGCTGGTGCTTTATTCACTGCGCTACCTAGCTGCCCCCTTCCCCCACTTTTTATAATAATCACTATATAAATAGTAAAGGGCTACAGTACAGAAATAAAAATTATTTTGTATTTTTATCCATTTCATTGGATCCAATTCCTACCTACACCCAAAAAAACTTTTATCTGGGCAGCTAGGTGGCGCAGTGAGTAGCGCTGGCCCTGGAGTCAGAAGGACCTGAGTTCGGATCTGGCCTCAGACATTTAACACACACAAACAAAAACCTAGCCGTGTAACCTTGGGCAAGTTACTTAACCCCAATTGCCCTCCAAAAAAAAAAAAACTTTTATCTGGTGACTAACCTTTTTATAATAATACTCTGCTCTAAGCTAGGCTGGTCTTAGGCAGTCAACATAGTAGTCCATCATCACATTCATACACAAAACATTTCTAGCTCAATAATTCATATCTGTAAGTTGCTGAGGTCAAAAAAATCCAGCACGCTGTAACAAACCTGGTGATAAGCCTCTTCTTAACTATAGTCAGGCTAGTTCTTGAATAACATACATATAGTCCAACACTGTGTTCATATGCAAAGCCTTTCCAACTTAGTAGAATCTGCTAGCACTTGCACATGATAATAGACTTCAAAAACCCAGGGTCTCTTCCAATGATGAAGCATCAAAATAAGATTTTAATGGAGGTCTGTGTATTTACAGAAAGTACTCAGTATTCAGAAGTTTACTAAAGAAATCTATTCATTTTAAATTGGAGACATCATATGCAGTTTAGTCTCTCTTAGGTCACTGTTTTTTCAAATCCTACCCTAAGCAACCTGAGGTTATATTATATAAAACTTCACACAGATATGAACAATCTAAGAATAATTCAAATGACAGCACAGTTTTGAACCTTAAAGACCAGTTCACTAAGAGAGGATAATACTGTTCTTTTAAGAATGTTAGCAAGAAAAAGAAAATTCTGACTGCAATAATGCTTTTCCTACAATACAAAAAACAGTCCTTCGAAAGAAGGCAAGTAGAACATTTCAAACACCCAGCCCAATGCCATCATTTTACAGATGATGAGTCTTGGTACCAAATTTAAATGGTTTATTTGCTCAATTTACACTTTTTGTTTGTGGATGAACTAGGACTGGATTCCAGTTTCTGATTCCTAACCCATTATTCTTATTTAAAAACATTCCCCAGGATGAAAACTGAAAAGATGTAGATTGTGTATAAAAATCAGATTTTAAGCAATTAAGTATTCTAATAAAACAATATAATTGATGCCATGTTACTAACCTGACTAGAACATTATCGTTATACGATACTGGTGAACCTGGGAAAAGCTAATGAAAAATTTTGTTGCTTGATACAAGTAAACTAGGTCCAGCTCCTATGTGTAACAGTTTATGATCCAAAGGACACCAGGAAAACTTCACTATATATCCCACCTCAACATAAAATGGAGATTTTTTTCTACTATATGTATCATGTAAGCTATGTAGGCTGTGGAGAGGATTGAAAAATCAAGAGACTAAATTTTTGTACTAGTCCATAAAGTTAAGTACAAATAAAAAATACTCATAATAAAATAATGAATAACAATCTATAATTCTTAACATTAAACTATACTAAAACCAGGTTAAAAACAACTTGGAGAAAAGGAAGGGAAGAAGCTTGTATGAATTACTCAAGTCCAAATTACAAAGTATATAAAAAGTTATTTTATTTTCAAATATTTCTAGTAAGTCCAATCTAGTTTAAATACATATATGAAAGTGATCTATAATTATTATATCAAGATACCAACCAAATGTCTGATTATTCATATTTGTCTATACTGTAAACAGATATGGTTTCATTTATCCTGAAATGCAGGGAAATAAGCTTTTCTATGATTGACTTTTTCAGGTAACTGAAGCCTATCTACCTCTTTAAATGCTAGAACTTTTCTTATAGTTTTTAACTATTTGGACATGGGAGAGGATTTTTCTAAAATATGTTAAATATGTTTCTGTTTCCTTAAGTATAGAATATTAAACAATATTTACCTCCTTTTGACTTGAACATTATTGCATTTTTAATACAACAGAGTTATGACCCTCAGAAGCTACTGAGGCATAGAAGACTACCTTCTACTACACAAAAAGTCCCAGCCACCTGTACTTTTTTAAAGCTCTCTTCTCTGCTTTGTATATAAATTTCCTGTGTTTCCTCCTTCCCTGTCAAGTTATCTGCTGTAAATTCTTAGTAATGTAAGTGGATCCAGCCTCCCTTTGTTAATTTGTTGTTTCTAATCTGCTCAGGTCTAGGAAATCAGATAACCAAGATCACTAGCCTTATGTGTCAAAGAATAGTAAATAGACTCTAAGAAGTTCTATTATAAGCAAAGTATAAGAGCTTTAGTTATTTTAGCTACACTGGGCCCTTTTCCCCTTCTTTCCTGACTCTTGGCTACAATTGATATAGCCAGATAAGTGACCCCAAAACAATAGAGTTATTTTTACAAAAATGAGTGCTTACGATATTTTAAATCTCTTTTAATACCTTTGTTTAAAAAGTTCTTTCTTTACAATAGTAAAAAGCTAAACTTCAGCCTAATTCCTCTCCTATTTAAGAAGTTAATGACATAGCAGTAAAAATCATTCTTGTAAATTAAGAAAAAAATTAAATATGTTATTGCTTCAGTCTTGAAAAACATGACTGCTTTTTATATCTTTATTTTAAAGGACAGCAAAAAGGATGAAAAATATGATTTAAAAACAGAGGTAAACGGTCATATAATTTTTTAAAGATTTGTTTTATTAAAGGAGTAGAGTGGATTATAAAATGTAACATTACACATCCCTCTATACATGATGCTCATATTCCATAATTCTTTCCAGCATTGTAAAATCTATAAATGTTAGCGCAGGCAATCATCTCTCTCAAGTAGCTCTTGTCTTCTCCGTGTGTTTTCCTTTCTTAGAGTGGCCACATCAATGTATTAATAAACAATTTATGTTTTAAATATTTCTCTTTCTCAGAAAGTTTTTTCAGCCCTAGAATTCATTAAAAATTGACTCACAGAAAAAAGTCAAGTTGGACAGTGGAATTTCAAAAGTTATTTTTTCTTAATCTGATCTTGTTCACTACATGTTAGTATATAAATAAAAATTACTGACCAAATAATCAAACTTGAATGTGGGAGTTCTTGATAAGGATTTTACTAATTGATCAATTTAATAGACTGCCTATTCTTTGAACAATTCAATCTTGAATGTGATACAAAAACTAATAGCGTTAAAACTATCCAAATTGGAATTCTGGAATTCACAACTTATAAATTAAACTAAGCAACTAAAATACGCCTGAATGCTTACTTTTTATATCTGAAAGACTGAATAAAGCATATACATTTTAAAGAAAGCCTACATTTTTAATAAAGCATATGAATTTAATCATATCACCATTGTTATTCCAATAGTGCCTAGTATAAAGCATCAACAAGTATCAAGTACAGTATAGCAAACATTCTCTTATCAACTTATGAAGAATTACAAACTAAATTTTAAAAGTTGTTAGTTAATAGTTATTTTCTTTCATTTCTTTTCCATTTCCATTTCTTAAATATGCTGTTTGTATGACACAAAAATATGGCTGCTACCCTGACAGCTGCTCCTAAAATAAACCACCCACAGAGGCATTCATTAAAGAGTAATCTGATCACTGGACTAGTTATCTGAAATTTTAAGTAGTCAAAGTAAAATGAAACTTTTTATTAATTTGTTCATGACTCCAAAAACTTATTCTATTTTGGAAAAAGCACATAACATTATACTTATCAAGAAATCCCAAGTCTGGTAGTGGGTTTTATTTACTTTTAAGTGTTAGTAGTAAAGGGCCCAGTCTAAAACTGGTAGTAAAAGAACCAAATTTCTACATTATTTTTCTATAACAGATTAAGTTTTTTGTTTTTTTTCTTTCTTACCTTTGAGAATTCTTCAGGTTCCTTTATATCTAGCGACCTTGATGCAAATTCTAGCAGCTCTTCAGAATTCTCCAGGGCATTATTACATTGGCTAAGCTGACTCTGTACATAGAGTGGAAAAAGTTAAACTAGTAAGAGATTTTTCTACTCTCATATGGAGTTGTAATTATTCATCATACTGCAATAAAATTCTAGGCAATTTTATCAGCACAGCTCATCTTAGGGGTTCATTCAAGCAAAATTATCCAGGGACATCTTTAGTACTCTACAAATAATGATGGTTTTAATGAAAGATGATACTGTTTAGAATTAAACACCAAGATGTCTAACAACCTTGTTATAGTAATTTTTATCTCCATATAAACAAATATAATTTTTTCATAATTTATTACACTTTTAAATAAAAATATACAGTTATTATTACACAGTTGATACTCAGTTACTTACTCAGGCAGCACTAAGTAGTAAAAAGAGCTCTGGACTTAGAAATCAAGCAGCCTGAGTTTGAGCACCAGCTTTGAAACTTGCTAGTTATGTAACCTTGGGCTCAGAAGTAGTTTGTCTATTTTCATCTATAAAACCTGAGCAGTAGTTGCCCTGTCTGCCCCATAAATTTGCCATGAGGGTTGTTAGATAACATACATGAAAACAATTTAGGAACCATAAAGAATTACGCAAACTTTCAGATGTCTATAGAACAGCAGTTTATAAAAATCTATTGCCTCCAATTTTCTCCAATCCAGATATTTTGTTTCAATTCCAATCACTCTGCTGAAACTGTTTTTCCAAGATCATCCACCAATGACCTACTAAATGTCAAATTCAATGTCATTTTCAAAGTCTTTATCTTCTCTTGACCCCTTTGCAATATCTGACACTGTTCACACAACACCCTTTCCTTCCTGACATTCTCCCCTTTCTTGGTTTCTACAGCCCTTTGTTCTGGTTATTCTTTTACCTCTCACATGAGATTCTTTGTCAGTTCCTGTTGCTGAGTTTCTTTCTCCCACTACCTTCTAATCTGGACATCCCTTGAGGTTCTGTCCTTGAGCCTTTTCTTTCCTCTCTTTACAACATCTACCCAGGCAATCTCATTCATTCACAAGGATTCACTTGCTGTCTCTACATAAATGGCTCCCAGATCTTTATTTCCAGCTCTACCCTCCCCGGAGCCCAAATCCCATCTTTTCAACTTACTCGAGGGTCATTTCTATTTGGATATCTTGTGAAAAGTTAAAACTCAGCATGTTCAAATCTGAATTTATCAACTTTCACCCAAAAACTGCCCTTTTTCTCCTAAAATAATCTACCATCTTCCCAGTTAACCACACTGAAATCCTTAGAATTGTCTGACTCTTTTTCCTGCTTCCCTAACATCCAATCAATTGCCAAATCCTGCAAATTCTACCCCTAAAAGATTTGTCATATCCATCTTCTCCTTTCCATTTTCACTATCAGCACCCCAGTTCAGACCCTGATTATATCTTTAGATTACTGTAATGGCCTAACTGATCACCCTATCTTCAGTTTCCCCCCTTCTCTAATTCAATATTCATACTGTTACCAAAGTAATCTACTTAATTACGGAGGAGGTTTTGATCAGGTTACACTCTGCAAAGAAATTGTAGTAGATTCCCCACTGCTTTGAGACTACTCATGTGATTCTTGGGTAAATCATTCTCTAGGTCTCAATTTCCTCATCTACAAAATGAAGAGGGCACCTAGGTAGTGTAGTGGATAGTGTCAGGCCTGGAGTCAGGAAGATGAATCTTCCTGAGCTCAAATCTAGTATCAGACATTTACTAAACTGTGTAACCTGGGAAAGTCACTTAATCCTGTCTGCCTCAATTCTTCATCTATACAACGAGCAAATCATTCCCAGTATTGTTGCTAAGAAAACCCCAATTGTGATCACAAAGAGTCAGGCACGACTGAAAAACAACTGAATAACAAATGAAATGAAAGGACTGAACTAGATCTCTTTTAAGATTCTTTCCAGATTTAAGTCTATGACACCATGCTTAATTAAGATACAAAACTACTTACACCTTACTCAGAATCTAAAATCTGGCTATCAACTACTACATTAAGCAAGTCACTTCACTTCTTTGGGAAACAATCTCCTCATCTGTAAAATAAAGAGGTTGCAAAAAGTCACTTAGTTGTGTATACCCTTTGACCCACTGATACAACTACAAGGTTTATATCCCAGGAGAGATAAAATAAAACAGAAAAGACCCATATGTACAAAAAGATTTATAGCAGCTCTTTTTATTAGTGAATATTAAGAGGATGCCCATGAATTGGGGAATGGATAAACAGATTATGATTAAACTATATGACTCCAATGACACTATTGTGCCAAAAAAATGATGAAAGGGGGGGCGGAGCCAAGATGTCGGAGTGGAAACAGCACTTCCAAGGTGCTCTGCCCCACACAACTTCCAAATAATGTAAAAGGGGACTCTGAACAACTTCTGGAGCCCCAGCACCCACAGAACTACACAGAGAAGCTAACCTCCCACTGAGGAGAACCCAGCAGCCCTGCAGGGAGCAGCAAGTGCAGTGCTCTGAGAGCAGGCAGCACAGCGCTCTGGGAACAGACAGCGCACTCTGGGAGCTGAGCCCAGGCCTGAGGTGAGTTTTGGTTTTAGCCCTAGGGCGGCTGGGCCAGCAGCCAGCTGAAGGGACCCCAGAATATTAGCCCCTGTGGCAATTCCAGAATTATCGGCACAGATATGCCTAGGACAAAGTGAGAGATTAGTGCCCTATGGACTTTGGGACCAGTATTTGGGGAACGGGTCGGCTTCCTCCCCTGGGTATAAAAAGCTGCTGAAGAAACGCTGCACTGAAGCCATTTTGCAGCATCAGTGTCGGCTCTAGCTCCTGGTCTGCAAACTGTAGGGAGATCCAGCAATCAGTCTGGGGGTTAATTGCTCTTGCTTTAAACTGCCTGGATCTGGATTGTGGTCTGGGGGGGGGGGGAGTTTGAGGTGGGTATCCAATTTTCCAGAGTGGGTGGAGGCTTTACAGAGGCCACCCAACCTGCAGAAGTTGTGAAGACTCCACGTTTGGGACAGAAGCTCTCCTGTCTGGTGGCAGAGTCCTACTGTGGCAACAAGCCCCCCAAATCAAGGAATTAAGTGACAACATGCCTAGGCAAAAGAAACAAAATGAACAGAAAAATTCAACAATGGACTCCTATTTTAGGGGCAAAGAGAATCAAAGCATGGAGGAGGACTGTGAGGTCAGAACTCCTGCACCAAAAGCCCCAAATGAAAATACAAGCTGGCTACAGGCCATAGAGGACCTTAAGAAGCAGATAAGAGAAGTGGGGGAAAAATGGAAAGAGAAATGAGAAAGATGCAAGAAAAGTATGAAATGAGAGTCAACAGCCTGACTGAGGAAAATAATACCTTAAAAAATAGACTAACTCAAATGGCAAAAGAGGCTCAGAAAGGCAATGAGGAGAAGAATGCCTTAAAAAGCCGAATTTGTGAGATGGAAAAAGAATCTCAAAAGCTCACTTAGGAGATTCATTCCTTCAGTTAGACTGGAGCAAATGGAAGCTAGTGACTTTATGAGAAATCAAGATGCTGTTAAAGAGATCCAAACAAATGAAAGAATAGAAGGCAATGTGAAATATCTCATGGGAAAAACCACTGACCTAGAAAATAGATCCAGGAGAGATAACTTAAAAATTATTGGACTACCTGAAAGATGATCAAAGAGAGAACCTAGAAATCATCCTTAAAGAAATTCTCAAGGAAAATTGCCCTGATGTTTTAGACCCAGTGGGGGAAATAGAGGTTGAAAGAATTCACCGATTGCCTCCTGAAAAAGATCCCAAAAAGAAAACTCCTAGGAATATTATAGCCAGGTTCCAGAACTCCCAGATCAAGGAGAAAATACTACAAGCAGCCAGGAAGAAACAATTTCAATATTGTGGAAATACAATCAGAATAGCACAGGACCTGGCAGCTTCTACACTGAGGAATCGAAGGGCATGGAATATGATACTCCAGAGGGCAAAAGAGCTGGGATTGAAGCCAAGGGTCACCTACCCAGCAAAACTGAGGATCTTGTTTCAGGGGAAAATATGGTCATTCGGTGGAATAGAGGACTTTCAAGCATTCTTGAGGAAAAAACCAAAGTTGAATAGAAAATTTGACATTCAGACACAAGAAGCAAGAGATGCTTGGGAAGGTAATCAAGGAAAAGAAATCAAAAGGAACTTATCAAAGTTGAACTATTTACATTCCTACATGGACAAACAATAACTGTGTCTGATGCAACCTTTCTCACTATGAAAATAATTGAAGAAGGGTATATGGGCATATGTCTACAGGTATACATGGATAGAGGGCACAGGTTGAATTTGATGGGAAGGGATGATTCTTAAGGGGTGAAGTTAAGAGGTGAGAGAGGAAAGTGGCAAGAGGATATGGGGAGTGACAGAGTAGGGTAAACTATCGCATGTAGAAGAGGCAAGGGGAAGTAGTTGCAGGGGAGGGGAAGAACAGGAAGGCAAAAAGGCAAAAGCATATTCTCATTGAAGTTGCCTCAAGGAGAGAATGACATACATACTAAATGAGATATCTCACCCTGCTGGAGAGTAGGGGAAAGAGGGATGAGAGGGGGGATGATGGAGGGGAGGGCATTAGTAGGGAATGGACCAGGTGGGAGGGAACTATAAGCAGTCTTTTACAATATATCTACTATGGTAATGTTTTGCATAGCTATACATGTACAACACATACTGAATTGCTTATCTTCTCAGAGGGAGTGGGTGAAGAGGGAGGAAGGGAATGGATCTGAAAATCGAAGTTTTAAAATTAAACGTTTCATAAGATGTCCAGACATTGGGGCTCAGAGATTCACCTTGCCCTAATGGCAAAGTCGAAGGTGGTATGGGAGAAGATATGGGAGAGAGCAGATTGGATGAGGGGATATCCAGTGGGACTGCTATTCTGGGGTGGTGGGTAGGGAAAAATGGGGGAAAATTGTAACTCAAAATCTGGTGGAAATGAATGATGTAAACCAGAAGTTAATAAAGCATTTGTTTAATAAAGAAAAAAAAAGAAAAAATGATGAAAGGGATAGTTTCAATGAAACCTAGTAAGACTTGTATGAAATGATTCAGGGAAGTGAACAGAACCAGAAGAACAATTAACACAATAACAACACTACAAAACAACTCTGAAAGCCTGAAGAATTCTAATCGATGCAATGGCCAACCATCATTCCAGATAAATGATTCCATCCAATGATAAAGTATGCTACTCACTAGCTGATAGAGAAGTAACAGACTCAGAGGGTAGAAAGAAGTAAATTTTTTGGACGTGTCCTTTTTCCACTAGGAAGTGACCAACATAAAGTACTACATATTTTCTAATTTCACCCTAATCTTTTCCACCCCTAAGCATTTGCAAATATTATTCCTATATCTAGAAGTATCTTCCCCCACACTTCTGCCTGTTAAAATCTTTCCCTTCCTTTAAGGTACAGATCATATGATCCTTCTTTTATAAAGCTTTTCCTCATGACCCCTCTATTAGGAATGATTCCTTCCTTCCTGGCTCATTTCCTACTACCTACAAACATGCCCATATCTCCCCTTATGAAAAAAACCTTTGCTTAATCCTTCCATCTTCACTAACTACTTTACTATATCCCTTCTGTCCTCTGTAGTTAAACTTGAAAAGGCTGTCTGTAAATAGATGACTCCACTTTCTCTCTTTTCACTCTCTTATCTAACCCTTTTCAATCTAGCTTCCAACCTCATCATTACACCAAAACTGCTCTCCAAATTACTAATAATGATTTCTTAGTTATCAAAGCCTTTGACACTATTGATCACTGTCTTCTCCCTGATTCTCAGGATACCTCCTGGTTTTCTCCTACCTATCTGACCACTTCTTCTCTGTCTTCTTTGCTGGATCCTTCTTCAGATCATTCTCTATAACCACAGGTGTCCCCACAGAGTTCTGTCCTCTTCTTTTCTCCCTCTTCACTTAGTGAACTCATCAGCTCCCTTTTAATTTGATTAACTGATTTAATTACCATCTCTATGTTGCTGATTCTCAAATCTACCTTTCCTGCCCCAATCTCTCTTCTGACCTCCAATCTCACATTTTCAACTGCCTTTTTAGACAGCTAGAACTGGATGTCCAATAGACACCTTAAACTCAGTATGTCCAAAACAGAACTTATTACCTTTCCCACTAAAATCTCCCTTACCTCCTACACTCGCTATTACTCTAGAGGGCAACACCATTTCCCAGTCTCTCAGGCTTGCAATGTAGGATTACTCACTATCTCTTACCTTCCATATCCAATCTGTTGCCAATGCTTGTCAATTTTACCTTTGTAACATCTCTTGAATATACCTCCTCCTCACCTCTGACACTGCCACCACACTCTAGTAAAGGCCCTCATCACCTCACACCTCAATTACTGAAACAGATGGTTGGTGGGTCTACCTACCTCAAGTCTTACCCCACTCCAACACATCCTCCCATCCAGTCACTAAAATGATTTTCCTAAAGCACAGGTCCAATCATGCTACCCCCTACTCAATAAACCCCAGTGGCTTCCTCCAAGGTAAAGTACAAAACATTCTATCAGACATTCAAAGTCCTTCATGATCTAGTCCCTTCCTACCTTTCCAGTCTTCTCACATATTATTCCCCAACATGGACTTTTAGATCCAGGGACACTGGCCTACAAGCTGTTCCACAACAGGACACTCATCTCTCAGCTCTGAGCATTCTCTCTGGTTGTCCTCCATTCGTGGAATGCTCTCCCTCCTCTATTGTGACTACTGACCTCCCTGGCTTAAGTCCCAACTAGAGTCCAACTTCTACAGGGAGCCTCCTTGAGTCCCTCTTAATTTCAGTGCATACTTTCTGTACCATCTCTTATTTGTCCTGTATATAGTTTGCTTTGTATCTATTTTCACACTGTCTCCTCTATTAGATTATATGAGAGCAGGGACTATCTTTTGCCTCTTTTTGTATTCCATCATTCAGTAAAGTACCTGGTATACAATAGGCACTTAGCGTTTATTAACGGATATAAGCAGTAGTCATATTTCCTCCTCATTATAATCTATTCTCAAAGAACCAAGATGACCTGGACAAAATTCAATGGAAAATCTACCCAGCACACAAAACTTTAGATAATTTAATTATACATGATCGATGACGTATGCCTAACTTGATACATGAAGGAAGGGCTCAGGTTTCTATTTATATAGGTTTCATTGTCTTAACATCCAATTACAAGAATAATTGTAGGAGCAGTTAAAATTCTAGAATTATCTATTCATATCTACTGTAACATACATAGGGACTAGGACTAGAATTGTGATTTCACTGGTATTGGGAATTCCCTGAAGAATAAACTCCCTCTACCAATGAAGATTGGCACCTTCTCTATAAATCTTAGAGAACTTTCTAGAGCACTAAAAGGTTATGTATGGTGGCACAGAAGACAAGGTACTAGACTTTAGAGTTAGGTAGGCCTACCCCAGACACTTACTAGCTGTGTAATCCTGGACAAGTCACTTAATTTCAATTAGCCTCAGTTTCCTCGTCTGCAAAATGAAAGGACTGGTGCCTCAATGGTTATATTAAGATCCCTTCAAGCACTAAATCTATAATTTGTACAGAGTCACATAGTTAGTATGTTGGAAGCAAAACTTGAACCCAGGACTTTTTGACTCCCTATCCATGCTACCTATTACTCTAACAGAAGTTAATATAATTTACTAACTCCCTACCCCTCTATAAAAATAAATCTCTATTTTTAAGTTTTATATTTTATTTATATTTCTGATTCAACTATCTTCAGTACATATTACAGAAGACAATGAGTAGGTAATTCTAAACAAACCCTAAACTCAGCTGATGACGATAAAAAACCAACATGTCTGAGGATTAAGGAGTACTAGATGGTTAAATAATTATTTTATATTTATACTATTCTCAAAGCCCAGATCATATGACAGATTAAATTAGAGTTAGTCCGAGTTAACACTAATTTACTATTTTGCTTCAGGGACAGTTGAATTCACAGAATTCTATTTTCTTTGGTCTCTGTTTATCTTCAATATTGGATTGCCTTCTACTTGGAATGTCCTTTCCCTTTGTTCTTTTAAATAATGTCCCTCCCTTTTTCAGGCCTACTCAAAAATCACTTTCTCTTGGAAGCATTCTCTAAATAAACCTACCAACCCACAATCCCTTTTCATTATGCAGAATAACTATCTTAAGCTGCCCTCAGCTACATATTTCTTTATATGTATTTTTTGATGTCTAAATACAGTTGAATCTTCAAAATTTAGATTACAATCTTCTTTGATGGCAAAGACTATGTTTTTTACTTTATTTTCCAAACTCATTTAGAGTCTGTAACTGCTAACAATGGAATTAATCATTTTATTCTTTTTTCTTTTTAAAGTCAACTTAAATCTTTATCATAGCTAATAGTCAATTACACAACATCTAATATAACATTTTATGGATAACTGTCATTCAAAAGTCATTACTGATATCTCAATAAACTGAATTAGCTAACAAGTAGAGTTTTTCTAATTAATCATTAAGGCTGGAGAAGTCCAGACCCATGATTTCTTTGGTATAGTCAAGTCAAAAAAGCACTGATTAAGTACCTGCACAAAGAAAGGCAAAAAAATGCTCTCTGCCCCCAAGGAGCTCACAATCTCAATGAGGGAGAAAACATGCAAACAACAATATATAAACAAGATAGAGGATAAATTGAAAATAATCTCAAAGCAAAGGCACTAGAATTAAAAGGAATCAAGGGGTTTTTAGAGCTAAGACATGAAGGAAGCCAAGGAAGCCAGGAGGAACATATGAGGGAGAGGATTCTAAGCATGGGGAACAGCCAGTAAAAATGCATAGAAGTAGATGGAATATCTTGGGTGAAGTACAGTAAGGAGATTAGTTTCAGTGGAGAGCAGAGTTAAGGGTGGGAGAAGGGAAAACCAGGATAAGGTATAAGAAGACTAGAAACATAGGAAAAGCCAGATTATACAGGGATTGGTCAAATCTGCACTTTAGAAAGATTACTTTGATAATGATGGACTGGAGTGGGGAGAGACGAGGTAGAAAGACCAAATAACCAGCAGGCTACTATAATATTCTAGGTATAAGATAATGGGATGGCTTCATGGCAGTGGCAGTCAAGAGAGAAGGGAGCATATACAAGAGATGGGTGTGAAGGTAGAAGCAACTTGACTGCATATTGGATATGGAAAGAGAGTAATTTTAGATATGTTGAGTTTAAGGCATCTGTGAGACATCTAGTTAAAGATATTTAGTAGGCCACTAGAGATGAAAGGGGAGGTCAGAAGAGATGAAAACAGAAAAAATAGATCTGAGAAACATTTGAATAAAGATGATAATTTAATATTCCCCTTATCAATGCAGACTGATACAAGCTTGTAACTTAAGAGTCTTAAAAGAGGTCTTAGGGTCTTCTCATTGCAATGAGAAGTTAAATGACTTGCCTGGAGTTTCATGGTCAATGTCAAAGGCAGAACCTGAAACCTGGTCCTTTCCTGATTTTATGGCCACCAAGACATGCTGAATTAGAAGCAAATTTCTTTCACTTTCTGATTCAACTATCTTCAGTACATGTTACAGAAGACAATAAGCAAGTCATTCTAAATAAACCCTAAACTCAGCTGATGATAATAAAAAACCAACATATCAGAGATTAAGGAGTACTAGATAGTTAAAAATTAATCAATTAAAAGTCACCCATGACAATGTCATATAACAGTGTACATAATTTACCCCCAAATAGGTGGAAAATATTTTTCTAAACAGAGTATACCCTCAGGCTCAAGGCCAGTAACTTTATTTTATCTGGCCCATGCCAAGTTTCCTAAAATTAAGTGCCTTCTGGCTATCCCTAGTCACCACTGCAAATTTAATTTCCTGCCTAATTGTTCCAGCAGCTTGCACCCTCTTCCAAAGGTGACTTCACCTCAGCACCTCGCTTTCTCATACAAAGGAGCAGGTAACAGGTAATTTAAATTAAAAGTGGAAAGGAGAAGAAACTGGTAATAGTGGAGACCAGACTGCTTAGTAGGTGAGGTAAAGCCAGTGGGGGTTGGTAGGGAGGCTAGGCCCAATGGCTACTGAAAGCCTAATTGAGCAGGATTTTTTATCAACTGGGGGTATGGGGATAAAGAATAGATCTTCAAAATAGGCCAGACATGGGAATTTGGGGGACCAGAGAGGACATGTGGATCAACATAGAAATCTGTTTGGGCAAGGCAAAAACTGAAGTGGTGAGTGTGTTTAAGCAGGTAAGGGCCTAAGGAGCAATAATTTTAGCAGGTTTCAAAATATTTGAGCTGAAAGGGATGTCAGAGATTATCTCATCTAATACCCTTACCCTATCAGGGGACAAGACAGAGGAACAGGATGGATATGTAGGCAGGCAATGTTGCCTTTTTTCTCTCTGTTATCTCTCTCCCTTCTCTTGTCCTTGGACTTCTCTTTCATTTAAATGGTCTTAAAAAGGAACTGAAGTAAATGTCTTGTTTTATTTAATGAATAAAATGTTATGTTCTCTGTTCTTAATAAAAAATGAATAGGCTGAACTTTTTATAATTCACTCTCTGGAGGAAAAAAAACTAAATTCCTTTGTTTTTTATTTTAATGTGGCCAATTGATTCTCTCCCAACCCCCCACCCCCTTCTCCAAATGCTTTATACTCTGTATAGGGAAAATGTCTCTCCTTAATACATCTGTATGTGTCTAAAGGAAATACATAGTACTCTTTCCCCAGTACAAGCTCAATAAAAAGTTGATGGCCTTCATTTTTAATCAACCATTATTGCATTTCTCAAGTAATTATTTCTACTTTCCAGCTATATCTTGAAGTATTTTATTTCCCCTCTATATTTATTCTGTTTGACTAAACACTGAGATGATCTAAATTTCCCATTTTCATTAAAACTCTTACAAAGCACAAAAACATCGCCTTTTGCTCTGGTTTTTAAAATGAAGGATATCAAAATGCTGACTGATAAAAATTTCTAGTTGACAGATTAAGGGATATGCAGGTTTTAATGTGTATATTTTTATAACTGAACCAGGTATTTTTATAATTATCCACAGACATCACAATAGAAGCATTTACACTTTATACCAAGCAATTTGAAAACTTTTTAAAGATCACATATACTTTTATCTATTTATATTTGCTTTCAAAGTATTTAATAGATTGTAAAGTTATCTGAATGAAATGTTCTTATAATTTTGAAATATTATATTAACTTACCTGTAATTCTTGTGATTTACGAGCTTGTTCTTGTTTGATAGAATTAGTCATACTTTCTTTCATCTCATCCAATATAGAATAAAGACCATCAAATTCCTCATCTAATTCTAGAAGTATGCTAGAAGAGTTGGCCTGTTTAAAAGTAATAAACTTTACTGAATGGAAAGAAGCAGGCAAAAAGAATGATACTGTCATAATATAGTCATCAAAAAACAAAGGGATTACACAAATAAAATATATATGCCATAAGTATGTATTATATACCATGAAAATAAAAAGATTCCTGATATACCTGAATAGTTCCGGATATACACATACAGGAAGTAGAACTATAGTCTTAATAACAAAATCCAGAGTTGACTGTATGTTCACAGTCATTTGATCTGATCTGAATGTAATTCATTCTGTGTCATATTTATAGTTTTTAAATGCCTCATACCTGAACTCCTTTTAGTGTATGATTTAGAGTATCTATAAAATTCTGAATTTCATCATTTTTGCTTGCGAGAGTTGTGATAATCCTTTGCAGAGCTTCCTGGAATAAAAACAAAATTATACCCCACATAAAAATGACAGTTACCAAAACACTTATAATATAAACTAAAGAAATCATCAAGCTCCCAAAATCATCTTCTAAAGACAAATCCTCCTTGTAAACTATATGACTAACAAAACTGGAATATAACCAGCATTCAGTTTCTATGGCAATACTATTTGAGATATCTGGTTGCTCAAAATCTACCCAGACCTTCAAATTCCTTTTTTTTTTTTTTTTGGCTTTTTGTAGGGTCAACTGGGATTAAGTGACTTTCCCAAGGTCACAGGGCTAATAAATGTTAAATGTCTGGGGCCTCATTTGAACTCAGGTCTTCCTGACTCCAGGGCTAGTGCTCTATTCACTGCACCACCTAGCCACACCTAGACCTTCAACTTCTAAAGAAGGGATTAACAATTTTATTCTTTTTATTTTTTTAAATCAAATTTATATCTTATAGTTATAGCAAATAGTCAACTAAATACTAAATCAAAATGTCATAGATTTAGCTACTAGAAGTTAACTATATGCTATATAAGATCAGACATGCCCAATTAACCCAATTGGGAACCCAGAACAAATATGACTATTAATTAACAAAGAAGAGATGAAAAAGGAAGGTGATAAGATCCTGAAAATTATCACATTTTTAAAAATATCTATTAAATTTTATTTTTTTAAAAGACAAAATTAAGGATAAGATTACAGCTTTCTTTTCCAAGGAAAAAAAAAGAACAAGTATTTGCAAATGGCAAGACAACCAAGATGAAAGCAAAACCCAGGCAACTATTTTTCTTTTTTTTTTTTTAAGTTTCCTAGCCTTCAGAATAGCCAGCAAATGTATGCCTCCTTCCAGATCTAAAACTGTGATCCAGTGAAAACTATAGCACCAAAGGACAAAGATTTAACAAATGGATAACAATACCAAAACCTGAAATGAAATGAAAACAACTGCTTGGGAGCACTGTGTAACATTGATTATGGAAAGTCAAACCCAAACAACTTTACTTTCTGGTTCTCATTTTACCAGAATTCTTGCTGTATTTTCTCATTTTGAAGGAAAACAGTATTTTCCAGGACCTTTAACAAGTCTAAAATGCTTAAAATTCCAACTTGTCTCAGATAATGGGGTGGGGGAGAGTGGAGTGAGATGCGTTTGTTCCAAGTGTTCTTACTTTATCACCTTAACAAATGCCTCCTTTCGAAACTTAATAAAGTCTGATTAATTGGTACCAAAAAGGGGGAAGCATAACAGTGAAGACTAGTGAGCAATAAGAGTAAAAAAAAAAAAAAACTCTTCAGTCCCCCTAGAACTCTCAGGGGACAAGGAGCAGAAACAGCTGCTCACTGGGGACCAGACTTGCCAGTGTGAGTGGGGGTTGGGAGAAGAGTCCAGCACATGTTCTATAACAGTATCTTTCCTACGTGCCTCACAGTGTTGTTGATTATCAACTGGAACAATAAGCATATTTGGAAGTATTCTGAAAAGTACAAACTTAATTTTTTCCTTCCTGGTCTAGAACTATGATTTCACAGGTATAGGGGACCCCTGGCAAGAAAATTTCCTCTATTCAATGCAGATCTGCACATGTTCTGCAACTTAAACATTTAAAATATTAACAGGTACCAGGAAAAACTACATAAATATTTTAGGTGGCACAGTAGATAGAGCACTGGGCCTGGAGCCAAGAAGACTTGAGTTCAAATGTGGCCTCAGACACTTAATTGTGTGACCCCGAGTACTTAACCCTGTTTGCCTCTGTTCCTCATCTGTGAGATGACCTGGAAAAAGAAATGTCAAAGCACTCCAGTATCTCTGCCAAGAAAACCCCAAATTTCTGTCACAGAGAGTAGGACACAACTGAAAAAAAAAATTTTTAACTAGTTTTAAAACTAAATCTAATGGAAATTACTCAGCTTAATTCTACCCACATTAATTAGATTCAAATGCTCATAGAGTAGCTCTCTGAAGATTTAAGCCAGCACAGGTGATTTTGTCTCCCTCTTGCCAAAGAGAGCTTTCCTACTTACAGGATGGTCTTGCCAAACTGGAAGTGAAAGCAGGCTGGATAGTGTGTCAAATGAATTTTATTACAACTAATACTAATGTGAGAACCAGGAAGTTTAAGGACTTACTATTTATTACTTTTTAGTGTATCTCTCAAAAAGCATACAGGCAGCAACATCTAGATAATTTCTGTAACTAGCTAGTAAATCATACATTCGTCCCTCTCCTATCTTATGAACTTCTGCTCTGCGCTTTACTTCTCCCTTTTACTACACGGCTAAGTTACCTTAAGCTTCTGAAACAATTACCAAATTGTTTTAGCTTTAGGGCAATTCAGAAGAGTTATAGATGAATGGAAGTGAATACAATGTCCATTTCAATTATGAGAATTTTTTTTTTACTTTAGGAAGAAACGTGTAACAGTTGGAGAGTTTATTGCCAGAGTAACTATACAAACAGAACTTCACATACTATGCACTGCAAAATTAGGAAAAGCAATATAAAGCAAAGTAAAGCATACAGAATTTGCTACTGTGAGAATTCAAGCTCTTACTAGTTTTGTTTTTGTTTCTAAAGGAGAAGGAGAAGGCTTGGACCTTTGATTTCACTGGAATACTACAGGGACTGCCACTACCAAAGCAGGATGGCACCTCCAGTGCAACTTAGAGACTAAGGGAATTGACTTGAGCAGTGTTAGGTAACTTGTCTGAGTCATGTGTCAGAACACACAGGTGTTCCTGGAACCCAGGTCTTCCTGGTTTCAAGGCTAGTCCTCTATCTACTACATCAGAGGTCAAGCATACAAGTCCAGAAAACTCCTAAGTGCAGCCTGAACCAGATTAAAATGTAGTTCCTATTTGATTACTGTGCTGATGTATTATATTAAAAAAGAAATATACAAATGTGTGCATTTTCTATGTCATATATGACCCAAAGAGAATCTTTTGAACATTTAGTGGCCCACTTTTCTATATTAAGATACAAGGAAGAAAGAGATGAGGGAGCTAAAAAAGTAAAAACTATTATTTACCCTGAAGAAATTTAAAATATAGCAGCAAAATGTAATTGGGAGATAAGATGTGCAGGCATTGGGGCACAGAGATTCACCTTGCCCTAATGGAAAAGTCGAAGGGGGTATGGGAGAAGATATGGGAGAGAGCAGATTGGGTGAGGGGATATCCTGTGGGACTGCTATTCTGGGGTGGTGGGTAGGGGAAAAATGGGGAAAAAATTGTAACTCAAAATCTGACGGAAATGAATGATGTAAACCAGAAGTTAATAAAGCATTTGGAAAAAAATATATAGCAGCAAAAATAATACAAATTCAGTGAGTTTACAATATAGTATCAGTGAAAAAAATAAGTACTATAAATAATCCCAATAGGTACAACTATGTTCATACAAAATAGCCTCCCTTTAGCTAATATTTGAATAACTGACTATAGAAAGAACAGATATTAAAAAAAGGAATTACTCGACTGGCTGTTCAGAAAAACCTTTAACATTCAATTTAATTCCTTCATATACCACAGCAGAAAAAAAATATTGCATGCATTTAAGATCAAGTCTTAAAATTAGACATTTATAGGACTATTCAGGAGACCTTTCTCATCCATAAATTTTCCATTTCAAAGTAATATAGAAGGGCCCAGTGAATAGAGCACCTGCCCTGGAGTCAGGAGGACCTGAGTTCAAATCCAGCCTCAGACACTTAACACAAAAAACTAGCCATGTGACCTTAGGCAAGTCACTTAACCCCAATTGCCCTCCAGAAAGCAAAAAAAAAAAAAAGAAATATAGAAATAGCTCTATCAGCAAAGGAGATTCTAAGGGAAAATGCACAAAAAACTTCATTATCACAGGAAGAAATAGCATCAGAGGCAAAGAGCGACTACTTCCAAGACACCAGATAATAAGGGCACAATACAAAAAAGAAAGAAAGAAAGAAAGAAGGAAGGAAAGAAAGAAAGAAAGAAAGAAAGAAAGAAAGAAAGAAAGAAAGAAAGAAAGAAAGAAAGAAAGAAAGAAAGAAAGAAAGAAAGAAGGAAAGAAGGAAAGAAGGAAAGAAAGAAAATCACGAATTCTATAATGTGACAAACACAAAATATATACTTGGAAGTATTAGGGTAGAAGTGGGGGAGGGGAAGTATCGCAGACCAGACTACAGTGAAGGAAAGATCCAGATTCAGACAGGAATGGGATGGAAGACTGGAACCTGTCAGAAGAACTGTGACAGAGCAGAGAAGCATCCTATGAAAAGCAGGTAAAAATTATATATACACAATCTTCCTTTTCTACCATCCCAGGTCCTTAACCTAGGTATTCAACAATTTCTGCTGGGCCATTCCCCAACTCTCCTCCAGGGAAGTGTAAGGAGCAATGTCTCTAATGTAACATAACAGGCAGAGCACTGAACTTGCAATGAAGAGACCTAGGTTGAAACCTTGGATCAAATTCTTACTGACTATGTGACTAGGGGCAAGTCACTTCACCTTTCATAGATAAAAAACAATAATTACATGAATTCACAATATTATGAGGAAAGTGTTTTGTAAGCATTAAGGTAGTATATAAATTCAAATTATTATTCTGAAAAATCTACAAGTCACCCTTTTAATAGTCTTAACATAGTTTCAAGGGCCTCTGCCCCCCAAATATTAACATTTTTGGAATTGAATTCTGGTAATAATCTAGTGCTTTCCCCTTCACTTTATAAATTAGGAAAATGGAAAGTTAGGACATAAAATAATTTAGAAGCATAGAATCTTAAAGCCATACACAGAGTCCTACTGATGCCTTACTGTAACATTGAGGTGATTTTAAGTACTTGAAGATTCTGCCAAAGAAGCTCAAGTTCTGGCAGATTGTATCATGCTGAAAAGGCTTCAAGTACAGTCTGAGCAACAGACTGTGCTTGTGCTTTCCAAAAAAACAGCTGAGTTAAATAAAGAGGAGTTCATCATAAGAAGTCTGGCCCCTTGGTAATGAATTCCTTGGCCATGGCAACCCATGAACAAAGAAAAATGTAAAATAGCCTTTATTCTTGTATATACCCCCTTCCCTTTCTGCAGGGACAGTGGCAGAATAGAAGAAATGGAGGGAAAGGGTGCTAAGAATCAGATTTTAGATCATTTATCAACTTTAACTTAGTTACTGGAACCCTAAATGTCAGATCCATGTCCAGTAACCCAGTGGTTAAGAATGTGAATCCCTATTAATTGGACAATACCACTAAAAGTCGAACAACACTAAATATGGATTTCACATAAAAGTTTAACTGATGTAGAACAATTGCCATAACAATAAGAACAAAATAGTTTAAACTATCATAAAAAGCATATTAATGCTTGACTTCATTGACAAAAAGCAGAATATGACAACCAATGGCAACACTGATTTAGAATATGAATTTGTAAACTCCTACAGAGAAGAATGGTGGAAGATTATGAGCTATATTTATAAAACAAGAAGCAGGATAGGGAAAATTTGGTATAAAAAAAGCTTGGGAGGCAATTGGTGCATTGGAAAGAATTCGAACTTTGGAGTCAGAGGTCATGATTTGAATCCCAGATTAGTCAGTCACTCACTACCCATTCCCAGCTTTGCTACCTTGGGCAACTCGCTTAACCTCTTAATTCCTCAGTTTCCTAATCTCTAAAATGAAGGTGTTGTACTACATGATTTTTAAGGTTCCTTCTAACTCTAAATCTATGTCCTTAGGATCCTATGAACCAAGCAAAAAGCTGAAAGAAGGTGAACAAACATTCAAAAGATGAAAGAGAAGGGAGGTATGGCACAGTGGAAAGGCCACTGGTTCTGGAGTCAGAGGACCTAGTTTCAAATTCTGTTTCTGACACTACCTGTGTGACTTTGGGCAATTCATTTAATTACCAGAGTCCTCAGAGTCTTCATCTGTACAATGACAAAACTAGACTAAATAGATTCTGAATTCCCTTCTAGGTCTAGCTCTGAGATTTTTACGACAAACTATGTTTTTAAATGATCCCAAGTTTCTCCTTCAAAAATCTGTCTTTTTTATTATCAATATTTTTCTAGTGGTATGTTATCATTAGTTATTGTCTAGTATATATGGCAGGTATAAGCAAACTTTAATATATTATAAATAAGAAGTATAAGGGATATCATCAACCAAATGTAACCTATGATAAAAAAAAAAGTGTAGATTAATCAAGTGGCAAGAACTAGCATTAAGAGATAAACATTCTTCTGTCCTTGAGATTTCAAGAGAATTTAAGGAATATTCCCTGCATGCTAGATGAAATCCCCATGACAAATGGAGAAGTTGCACAGGACAGACAGGTGTTTGTGAGTGTTTTGCTACTTTGGAAGAAATCCCTACATCAATGAGATCATAAATTGTCTAAATTATAATCTCAAGAGTTGGAAAGTACCTTAAGAGTCATCTAATCCATTCCATATCAGAAAAAGGAACTCCTTTATAACAACCTAGTTGATAGCTTTTGAAGGTCACACAGTTAATTAGTGGCAAATTTGGGACTAGAACAAAGATCTTATCATGCTAATCCAATGCTCTTTCATTACTGCTTTGCTGCCCTCCATACCTACTTACTGTTCTCTTTGTCTGCTTTAACAAAGAAAAATAGTCTTGTACTCCAATCAACAAATATTTAAACATCTGCTATATGCAGGGCATTAAGGATACAAAGACAAAATGAAATAGTCCCTACCCTCAATAAATTTACATTGTATCAAGGGACACAACATGTTCAGATAAATGATACAAAATATAGGAATTAAGACCAAACCTGTTATTTCATTGATAAGAGTTCCCAGATTAAAAACCTCTACTGAGGTCATCACTTTCTCTGTAATTTATAGTCTTACAGAGTTGTCTTAGAACTCGTGTAAAACAGTCACATGTGCCCACATATACACTCTTGAGTACAACCTTAACCAGACTAAAATGTGGTTCCTATCTGATTTTAATGTGCTGATATATTAATATATATATATATATATATATATATATATATAAACATTGGTTTTCTAAGTCAGAGAAACCTTATATATGGCTTAATGATTCCCATTTCAATTTAAGTTTGACACCACTGTACTAAAAAGTTAAGTGACTTGCCCAAGGTAGCAAAGCTGGTAATGGATCAGATGTAGGACGAACCCAGGTCTTTCTAACACCAAGGCCAGCTCTCTATCCCAAGAAAATACTAGGTAATGGGGAATGGAAGAACACTAGCATATGAAGGGATCTAGGAAGGCCTTACCTAGGAGGTGGCACTTGAGTTGAGCTTTGAAGGAGGCTAAGAGGCAAAAGGGAGGAGGGAGTATATTCCAGGCACTGGGAACAACCTGTGAAAAGGCACAGAGAAGAAAAAAGGAGTTTCTGGGGGAAAAAAAGAGTAGTCCAGCTAGAGTATATATGAAAGGGAGTAATGTACAGGGTGTCCCATAAATCACAGTGCTTTTTTTTAAATCTGGAAGGGAATCTGAAGCCAAATTGTGGAAGACTTTAAATGATTAAGAAAAGCTTATGTCTTATCTCTGAGGCAATAGGGAACCAATGGAGTTTAGTGAGCAGAGGAGTGGCATGGTCAGATTTATGCTTTAAGAATATCACTCTGGCTGGTGGGTGCATTATGTACTGGAGAGGGAAGAGACTAATGAGAATATTACCATAGTTCAGGCAAAAGTAACAAGAGATGATTACCACCCTAGAATAAATCAGGGTAGTAATTATGTGAGTAAAGAGGAGATAGGTCCAACAGATACCAAAGACATAGAATAAACAAGATTTTTTTTTGTCTAACTGGATATGTGGGAAGAAGAAAATGAGCTGGGGAGGGTTCCAAGTTTGAAAACCTGGACAATTTATTCTCAGAATCGGGAAGAATAGTGGTACCCTTGTAAAAATAGGTCTGTTGCACTGATTGATGGCCTTGTCCATTAATTATGCAGATAATATGTGTCAGAGATAGGTCTTGAACCCAGGCCTTCCTAAAACTAGAGTTCACCCAGGAACTATCTCACAAATAGAGGTAAAAGGCTCCAAATATCAAAACCAGTTGAGGGAACTTTAATTTTAATATAAATTAATTTTACTCAAAGTATAATCCAAATCCCTCACTAAGTGTAAATAAATGATTGATATCAGATCTTTACTAGCTTTGTGTGTGTGCTGGGGGGGAGGGGATGTTAAAAGAATAAAGTTCCTGGGAAAAAGAAGATGAACAGGGTAAAAGAAACTTTGTAGATAGCCCTGTTCACATTCAATTCAACTGCCTCTAAGGGGCAGCTGGATATAGTAAATTACTAGTGCTGCACTTAAAACCAAGAAGAGTTAGATTCAAATCCCATCTGTGACAAATACTTTGTGACTGTGAGTAATACACAACTTCTTGGCCTGTTTCCTATGTGGTGAGACTCAAATGAGAATTTATGTAAGGAGTTTTATAACTGTAAACAGTTATAAAACTGTCAGCTATGGGGCAGCTAGGTAGCAGTGAATAGAGCACTGGCACTGGAGTCAGGAGGACCTGAGTTCAAATTCGAGCTCAGACACTCAACACTTACTAGCTGTGTGACTTTGGGCAAGTCACTTAACTCCAATTGCCCTGTCTTCCCTCCTCCAAAAAGACCAAAAAAAAAAAAAAGAAAAGAAAAAGAAAAAACTGGCAGCTACTATCATCATAACTCACCCCCACTCAGGGAAGCAGCTTTACTTGGCATTAGCTAGAAAATATTTTATGGGTTTGTGTTTTTTAACTAACTACATTTTAGTTTAGTTCATTTCGGTGGGTCAAAATTTTCACCAATTCCGCCAAATATGCCAGTTTTTTGATTGGCATCTCCCAATCCTCACACAGTGGCAAAGGTTGAAAGGTTTTTTAAGAAAAGCATGTCGTGGGGCGGCTAGGTGGCACAGTGAGTAAGAGCACCGGCCTCGGAGTTTGGATGACCCGAGATCAGATCCGGCCTCAGAAAATGAGCACCCACACATAAATAATGACTAGCCGTGTAACCTTGAGCAAGTTACTTAACCCCAATTGCTTTAAAAAAAAAAAAAGAAAAGAAAAGAAAAGAAAAAAGAAAAGCATGTCATGAAGGGCCAATACTAAATACCTGAAGGAGAACAAACAAAACCTATTCTCCTATTTTTGTGATAAATTAGGTAACTGAGTAAGTTAGGCCTAATCAAGTATTCACACCTTCCCAAGAACTAAATTCAATCAATTTTACACATAGAGATCAGCAGCATTTAAGGAAGAGGAATTCTGTTTAAGATAGACAGGGATAAATTTGGTATAGGTAGACTTATGTAAAGAGCTTGAACATCAAAAAGATACTGAACCCTGAGGTTCTGTTCTGAGGGAGAAGGCAATGTTAGGCTGAAGAAAAAAAAAAGGAATCAGAAAGAACAGGGAGCAATGGATCAAAGATAAACCTTGCTTACTTACACTTAGTTTTGCTTAGGACTCTCAAGGCAGTATGAATGCCAGGCAAATCATAATATCTGCTCCTCAAACATCTGCAGGAGGTGGCTAACTAAAGTTAAAAAACTGCAAACCTCAAGCTCCCTCAATCGGTTTCAGACTCCTCAGTAAAAAACCAAGATATTACCACACTGGATTTGGACTCAGGAAAGATTTGGGTTCAGATTCTGTCAGTAAGGCAGTCAATAAACATTTATTAAGCATTTACTATGTACCAAGCACTGTGCAGAATGCTGGGGATACAAAAAAGAGGCAAAAGACAGTCCCTTCCCTCAAGGGGCCTATTATCTAAATAGGGGAGACAACAAGCAAACAAATATGTACAAACAAGCTATAAATGAAAAATAATTAATAGAGGGATGGCATTAAAATTAAAAGGATTTAGGAATATCTTACTGTAGAAGACAGGATTTTAGCCAGGACTTAAAGACAAGGAAAGGAATAACCCAAGATAAGGTGGGAGGGCATTCAAGACATGGAGGACAGTCAAGAAAATGCCCAGAGCAAAGAGATGGAGTCTTATCCATGAAATAGGAAGGAAGTCAATGGCTCAATCAAAGAGTACATGGCAGAAATACTATAAAAAGACTGAAAAGATAGGAGGAGGCTAAGTTATGAAGGGTTTTGAACACCAAACAGGATTTTTGTATCTGATCCTGGAGGCAGCAAAGAGCTAAAGGAATATTGAGGAGGGAGGTGAAATGGTCAGATTGATACTTTAGGAATCCTGCCTTTAATACTTATAGCTATGTGAGCTCAATTTCCTCAAGCTGTAAAATGAAGCTAACAGGGGCGGCTAGGTGGTGCAATGAATCAGAAGGACTTGAGTTCGGATTCGGCCTCAGACACTTAACACACACAAACAAAAACCTAGCCGTGTAACCTTGGGCAAGTTACTTAACCCTCCAAAAAAAAAAAAAAGCAATAAAATAAAATAAAATGAAGCTAACAGGACCTGTATATAGCCTTATCTCACAAGACTGTTGTAAGATTCAAATTAAAAAAATGTCCTTAGTGAAACATTTTAAAAAAAACATATCATGTTGGTTATTCTCTCTTCCAGGCTACAATTTATGCTACTACATTTTCTGGATTGAGAAGGGGAAAGAAGGAAAAAAAAATATAGAAGCATAAGTCTCTCAGTGACCCTCCTCCAACTGGTCCCTAACTTACTCTTTCTCCAGCTTAACTAAGGGAGAGCACTGATTTTCCCCATGTGGAGGGTCTCCTGTACAAAAATTTAGGTGCAATCTTTCCCAGTGCCCAAATTCTAAATCCTGTAATTCCTCCAAGTATCTCTGTTTCTATCCACACTTCCCAAGTAAAGAAACCTTTGTGATTTTCTTAAATTTACTTAAGGATATATTCAAAAGGTGTTTTATAGCTAACAAAGACACATATATTTAACATATCTTCTGCAAGAATGTATTCCAAAAAACTCAACAAAATCCCACTATGTATAGAAAAAGTTAATGCTGAAGTTGTTTGTATCCATGGTGCTAAACCAAAGCAATTGGTTTTTTCCCCCACTGTTCAAACACTGTCTGTTGTAACATAACACTGTAGTCCAAATTATTTCCTTGGACAGAAAAGCAGCTGTAGAGACTAATCTATTTGCTGACCAGCAGCCATCACGTTACTGTAAGACTGTCTTTAGTTAAGCCTCAGATCCTATAACTAGAGCAGTGGAGTTACATGAGTCAGAACTTCCAATCCTCTTTCAATTTGGATTTAATGATCCTCATTTGGCTCTATTACAAGGAAACCATTTGTTAAAGATAAAAAGGAGACTCTGTAACCTGAGGGCAAAGGTGTACTAGGCTAGATTTCATTTGGGGAGTGGTTGTACAAAAGAAAACAAAACACCAGTTCCAAAGTTTCTCTCCAACAGTCAATCTACACTGTACCATACCAAAAGAAAGCAGAATTCAAAGGAGTATTAGCATAAATCCTTATTATTATGCATACCATCCTTTCCATTTTGTTTTTTTTTTGTTCCTGAATACATATTTAAATAGAAATAATAGCTTGATTACTGATAATCCCTCAATTTTCCAAAGAACGGCAGAAAGAGATCTTCATAGCCACTATCATATCTGTCTACAAAATGTTAACATTCCTATTTGATCATAAAGAGAAAAACATATCTAACAATTTCATTATGTAAGATAACTCCATAATAATGTCTATGAGAAGATCCAAATCAAGAATATTAAATATTTTTAATGCCACAATACAAAATGAATTTTCTTCTATCTGCTACTGCATAAAGTTTAATTCAATCCTGCTATACTAAAAGTATGATGATTAAACTGGTGCTCATGGTGGACTACAGTTAGAGTCCAAAAGTGAAAATTACTATTATTTTACTGTTTATAGAATTATAGATTTAGAATTGGAAGGGACCTTAGAGATTAAATGACTTGCTCAGGGTTACCCAGATATTAATCATCTGAGGCAGGACTCAAACCCTGGTCCTTCTTGCCTTTAAGTCTAGTACTCTATTCATTATGCTATGTGGACTTTCTTTGTTTAAATCCAAAGGTAGGATGACACAAAATGGGTGTAAAATAATCATTCAAGTCAAAACACCTCTTACTTAAAAAGTTACAGTAACGTGACACTAAAACATAGTTATGTTTAAAAAGAAAAGTTCTGTTTAAAAAATTGAACAAGACATAAAAATATCCAAAGCACAAAAAATAGAATATTTAAAAACCTACTTTAAAATTAGTCATAAAAAGTAAAAATCAGAAAAGTATATCCCCAGTTTCTTTTTTTGTTGTTTTTGCTCATCTGGCAGCAGTAATTATTTTTTTTCTTTTTTTTAAGTTAATTTATTTTTAGTTTTCAAAATTCACTTCTGTAAGTTTTAATTTTTCTCCCCCTTCTCCCCCTTCCCCAAGACAGTATGAAATCTGATATAGGCTCTACATACACATTCCTATTAAACATATTTTCATATTAGTTTTATATAGAAGAATTAGAACGAATATTGCCTAATTTCGTACTGAAGACGAAAGCATACATCAACTGTACTTTATACTGTAAATGTTCAAATTAAAAATGTTTACATTCTCAGATGCCCTTATTATTCAATAGTCTTCAAAAAATTTTAAAACTCTTTAAACATGTTTTTCCACTGCTTTATATAGCTTCCAACAAAATTA
Organism: Gymnobelideus leadbeateri; assembly: GCA_011680675.1. NCBI lineage: Eukaryota > Metazoa > Chordata > Mammalia > Diprotodontia > Petauridae > Gymnobelideus > Gymnobelideus leadbeateri. Next base: position 64,571 of record WOXC01009885.1, read on the forward strand.
CCTTAGATGTTTTTATCAGTATTTTAGAAGACAATACACTAAACACTTATCCTTTAGAATAATCTAGATTTCAGTGCAAAGAATCACAAAATTACTGTTAAAATTGGAAGAAACCTTAAAAATCATTTAGTCAACAATGTACTGATTTCCTTGCACAGATAATGACAGAACTAGAAATAGAATAGAATAAGGTGCTTATGATTTCCTGGTCCAGTACAAACTAGTGCCCTCTTAATTCTATTTAAAGAGAGATGGTATATTGCTGAGGGAAGAGCAGAGAATTTGCAGTCTAGAGACTTGCGTTCTAATTCTAGCTCTGGCACTTAGTATATATATTACCCCCTGTCTAAGAAGCTACTTCACTTCTCTGACCTCAGTTTCCTCATCTATAAAAACAAAGATAAAGCACTAAACAACTGTGAATTAACACTCTCCCCCTTAGTCTGTGAGCTTTTTTGAGAACAGGACTTTTGATTTTTACCTTACTTCCTCTTAGCATGTAGAAGATGCTTAATACAATGCTAGATGACCTATGTGAGAGATGGGAGATGCCCTAAAAGAGAAACGTACATAATCTGGGGTCAGAAGACCCATTTCAAATCCCTACTCCGATACTTATAACTTGAGAGCGTCCCTGGCCCAGTCACTTAACTTCTCTGGATCTCAGTTAAGGCACCTGCCTCCCAGGGTTGGTGGGTGATCAGATCACATGAGGGCTCGGCACAAAGCAAGTGCCTGTAACTTAGTATCATCATCCCCATCCTTATTACTATTACATCTACCTCCCGGCTTGTGTGCCTGCTTCTCACAGTAAGTGCTATCTAAGTATTGTAGCTGCAGTAGCAGCTCCTCCCCGGGGGCTGTGAGGACCGAAGCCAAGAGCTTCCTAAAGCAGGGCTTTATAAAGCCTCACGGCTACCAGGATCCCAGCCAGCGCCGCCCGCCGCACAAGGGGAGGTCAGGATCACTGGGAACCAGGGTGGAGAAGGGGCTGGGTCCCGAGCCCCGGGCCCCGCCGGACAGAACATAAGTTTTACCCCGGGACAGGGACTTTCTCGTCATTTCACAGGCCTGGACCGCTCGCTCCTCGCCAGAGACTAAACCGCCCCCTCCCACTCCAGACAAAAATGTCCCCGGCGCAGTCTGCGGGCCAGCGCTGGGGCCTGGACCCCTCCTGGGGCTCGGCGATCAGATCGAAAGACAAGGGCGTGGGCCGGGAGGGCCACAGCCCCCGGGCTCGCCCTCTCCTCCCCCTGGGATGCCGTGATCCTAACGGAGCTCCGGCCGCCCCGCGCTCCGCAGAGGGGAAGGCGCCATCGCAGGGGGGAGGGGATGAGGAGCCCGGGGTCGCATCGCCCCGCGCCCCCCACAGAGCCAGGGCCGGGGTGGGGACGGGAGAGGAATCCGGCCGCGCGCCCCCGAAGAAGAGGCATGGGAGGCCCCGGCGATGGAGTTCCCCTCCCTGCCCCCACTCCACACACTCCTGGTCGCCCACACGAGCCCGGCCAGGCCCTCGCGCGAGGAAGGGGCACCACTCCCTCGCCCTCATCACTCACTTTCTGGGAATCCATGGGGAGGCCTCGTGCCCGCCGGGCTCTGCAACCACTGAAGAGAGAAGGAGCTAGCAGCGCCCTCGCCGCCGCCGTCTCCCGGGAGACTGATGCACTGCCGGCCTCGGCCGCTGCCTGGCCAGTCCCCGCCCGCCTTAACCCCAAACTCCAGCCCCCAGCCCGCCTGCGCACCCGCCCCTCACTATTGGGCGTGGAGGTCCCCCTCCCCCAAGATGGAGGGGCGGGGGGGGGGAGGGCGCGGCCCTCGGCGCCTGCGCACTGCCTCCTGACAGGCACGGGGAGCTGGGGGGAGTGTCTCCGAGAGAGAAGAGAGTAGACTATGACTGAGGAAGAATTGTAGTAGCCAAGGAAGAGTGGGATGGGGGAAGAGACGGTTTGGGATACGGAGGGAGGGGTGGGGCGCGGGAGAGTGGCAATCCCAAGACGCCCTCCCGAGGCACTTTGTTCCTCTGGGAGTGCAAAGATGGATGTTACACAGACCTTGTCAAGGAAATCCAGTGAAGAATCTCAGTTCATACCTTAAAAACAAAAGGACCACAACACCACAACAACCATGGCACGTGAGAGGTGAGATAAATGCAAATGAGAAATCCAAGCAAGGTGCCTGAGACTCAGTTAGCAGGACTTTTGTGTTGGCATCCAGTGACGATCTTGGAACTGCCTTCTCCATGCCAGTGTCAACTAGCTTCATTAAAGTTTATGTCACAAGCTCAATTTTCAATTAAGATGACTGAAACTCCAAAAACTACACAGAAACTATTAAATGTAAGTTCTTAGAGGGCAGGGACTGTTTTATTTATATCTTCCTATCTCTAGGTGTGTTTTGCACAAAGTGTTTTTTTGCCTGTGTGTTTTGCACACTAAACTGTTTGTTGAATTGAACTGAAATAGTTAAAGTACCAACCAGTAAAGGTGAGACAAACTGAAAGTTATACAGAAGAAGACTTCAAATGAATAGCGCATTTAGAGAAATTGGGAAAGAAATATGTGTCACCGGCATACCAAAAGGGTCCCTCCCAGAAAGGGAGCTTTGGGCTTAAATACACCAGGATTTAATTGAAATGGTATCTTTGGAGACTAAAGTTTCAGTTAAATGATGATGTCAGGAACCAAGGATTAGTGTGGTACCTTCTAGAGAAGGTATCCAATATACAAAGTTGATGTCAGGTATAGAACAGGTATTTATTTCCTACTCACAAAGGCTGGAAATGTCCATCCCTCTGGATTGCTGTTTGGGCATGAGTTTAGGTAAAGAAACACAAAGCAAAAGAAATAGGCAGAAACTTGAAATCTAGTCTCAGACCAGCCTAGGCTTGTTGCAATGTTTTTATGGGTAGCATGGCTGCTGGTGAGGAATGGAGAAATTCCCCACAACACTACAAGTCCAGAGTAGATGCTGACAGAACCCCAAGCTATTTGCTCAAAAGTGAGAGGAGTTTTCTCCTTGAGAAGAGTTTACTCTTTTGTATTGAGACTGAGAGCAATTCTTCCTAGCTCAATTGTCAATCATCTTAAACAAAGGGCCCAGTCTCCTGAACAAACAGGAATCAACCCAGTACCACTGGTTTGACTTTAGCATGTAGTCCACCAAAAGGAGCCAAGAGGTATGCTCCATCCCTTTGCCCCCACTAGGATGTAAACTCATTGATATCAGAGATTCTTTTTTATTATTCCCAGGGCTTTTGGGCAGTGGTACTTATAAAAATTTTATTTCAATTTAATTAAAGAGAATGGAATTGGCAAACTCAGCTGAGTTTACCTTCAGTTCTTGGCAAATTGTAGAATATATTATTAAAAATATGGCTATCAAAATTCCCAGAATAAAACTGAAAACAAAGAGGCAGCATAATTTTATTAAGAACTAAAAATGACAGGCTGACCTTTTTCTTTCTTTTTTGACAAGATTACTAGGCTAGATAAATAAATATATATGAATATATATTACCTAGATTTAAGCAAAATGTTTCACAAAATTTCTCCCATTATCCCTAAGAACAAGAAGGAGAAACCTGAAGTTCCTTCTAACTCTAAATCTATGATTCTATGAGATATGGGATAGAAGATATTAAAGTTATATGGTTTTGGAACTGGGTTGAATGACCAGGTTCTAAGAGTAATCATGAATGACCAATGTGGAAGAAAGTGAACCAGGGATTTGAGGTTGGCCCTAGATGACATGCTTATCAAATTTGCACAAAACTGGGAGGTATAGCTAACATGTTAGATGACAGGCTCCAAAAAAGTCTTGACAGGCAATTCTGGACCCAATCTAATGAGATGAAATGCAAAAATGATAAATATTAAGTCTTACACATTTGGTTTAAAAAAAGCTTCACAAGTACAAGATGGATAAAGCAAAGCTAGATAGCAGTTCATCTGAAAAAAAATTGCTGGTTTTAATGAACTGAAAACTTAACATGAGTCAACAATATAATATCAACAAAAAAAGTTAATGAAATTTTGGGCTGCACATAAGAGAGGCATAGAGTTCAGGACTAGGAAAATCATAGTCCCTCTGTACTCTATCCTGGTCAGCCCATATGTATGGCTGAACTGTGTTCAATTGTAGGCACCATGTTTTAGGAATCATATAGAAAAATATAGCTTCAAAAATTTAAATATCAGGTTTTTAAAAAAAAATGCTCCTGTAATTTGGGTTGGCAAGTAAATGAGAAGTACCATGGTATAATGAGCAGAAGATTTGAACTAGGGTCAGAAAGACTTGTATTCAGTTCCTGACTTATATAGTAGCCCCTTGAAATTCTCAGTGTCCCTTCTGGTAGTCATCTAAGACTTTTAAATAACAGCTGAGTCACTGGATCTGGATTGGTCCAGAGAGCTTTCACAGTGGTAGCTAATTTACACCAAAGACATCACCAGTCTAGATGCCAAATCAACCCCACCTCTACCAATTAAGTGCCCATTTGAAAAATAAAAGTCTTGGAAAATTTTTTACACTTAAAAAAATCAAATATCACAAATGATAAATCCATAGAGTTGTAATTTTTCCTTATCTTGAACCCTATATTCTACAGTAGCTCAGCAGAGTCAGGAATATCAGATGGATTTTTTTTTTATGTACAATACCTTGGCATTCTGCATTTGTATTTGAAAATGATGTTGAGACCTTATTGTTACAAGGAAATATGTTTATGAAGATTCCTTGGCTCAGAGGTTTCCTCTAGACAAAAAGACCTTGATACACTCTAGGGGATACAATACTTGGCACATAGTAATCACTTAATGGATTCTTGTTGATTGACTAATTTCCCTTCTTAAGGTTGCCTTTGGACTTTCAGAGCTTTTTGTATAATCCTTGATGTAAATGTGGAGGAAAAACAAAATTACCATTAAGAGTTATATTACTGTTGCAGTTATAAGTAATATTATATCTATTAGAAGACCTAAAATGATAATATAACAGAAATGCAAGGGGGATAATATAAATAGCATGCACTATATACAGAACAATAAATGCATGGTATATTTAAAATATGAAGAAAAAATTGCTGTTCTTTGTCACAAATATTGATGAATTCAGGCTCCAACTCTAGACCAGTATGGCCTCACTTCACTACTACAATTCACTAATTCCAGGATCTCAATAATGGGAGTATTCCCTCTGAGACTACCTGCAGTTTACTCTGTATATAGCTTCTATGTACACAGTTTTTTGCTTGTTATCTTCTCCCATCAGGCTGTGAACTCCTGAAGAGCAGAGACTATTTTTTGCCTTTTTTTTTAAACCAGAGCTTAGCACAGAGCCTAGCAAGAAGTAGACACTTAATAAAAAGCTTGTTAGCTTGACCTCTCCTGAATAGTCTAATTCTTGATCCATTCATACAATAGGAGGTACTGCATTAGTCAAACTGCCTGTTTGTCAGGAATCTGAAGGGCAGCTTATTGCCAATGATCTATTTTTATTTGTTCAGTCCCAGCATAGTCTACCCATAACCATGCCAGAGGTATGCATATCCACCAAATTTATCTTTAAATCCATATCAATTTGGCAACTCCCATCATTTCCCATCCCTTGTAAGTGTTTCATCAAATCTCCTTTTAGCAAGAGTATTACTTTTTAAAATACTAAATTTTAGGGAATAAAAGAAAATGTAGATATGTCTGGATCAGAGTACCTTCTTTAGTAATCACACACCAAGACATTTATCCAATCCTTCTACAACCGTCATTACCACATCCCACCCAACCCCGAAAGCAACAAAGGAGCCCGGAACCAGGAAATTAAGTACTTGTTTGCTCTCATCCTTGAGCTGAGCAAAGGGCAATTTACTCACAAACAGGTACAGTCTTAGAAACTACATAAATGAATGCAGGAGCTACCAGATACCTCATTGTTTCATAAGCAGTTGGCAAAAGGGGGGCAGGTGGTGACAGTTTCAGCTTCCTGGCTGCCCTTCTCAGTTCACATGGCCAACTGGGAATTTGTTTTGCTTAATTCTACATATTTGTTAAAAAAAAAAAAAAAAGCTTTTGTTTTTCTTTTTTCCTTTCCATTGGGGGAAGGGGAAGAAAAACTGTTTTTTGAAAAAAAAAAAATTCTACTTGTAAAAAAAAGAAACAAAAAAACCAAATGGACTCGTCCAAACCCTAAATTTGCTCTAATTCCTGTCTGACATTGAGCAACCACACTGTCTTAATGGACTGAAGAATATTGGTATTAAAAAATGAGATTTTTTAATATAAGGGAGGAATTTGGGGTGATTAAAAATGTGGTAAAATTTCTTTGATACAATCTATTCCTCTCTCCTGCTATTCAAATCAAGGCCCAGTTCACTGTTCATCTATATTGTCTGTTCAAGATATATGCACTGCTTATTATACAGCAATTTGAGCAATATGCATTCTTCATATACTTTCTCTTACTTATGTGGATTGTTAAATTGATCTCTTTTAAAGTGACCATGGATCTCAAAACCCTGTGACTTTGCTGGAGCTTGATGTCAACATGTTTTCCTCAAACATGAGGATACTCAGAGGATTATTGAAAAATGTATCTCTGTAGCTGCATCTATGAAAAATCTTGTATGATTATAACATATGCATAGGAGACATACTTGTTTGATAAAACTTCCAAGGCTCTTTGCATGTTGTCTAATGCTGTGTGTTATCTGATGCTTGCTACCTTCTAATTTCTGGAAAGCAATATGATATGCAGGTGTGAGACTATTAGTCTACAAGCCTTTGAACTCTTTCTTTTCTTAATCTTAAACACTATTTTCTAATACATTCTTTGCTATTTTCCCCGTGAGCCCAAATTCACACCAGATACTATGGAAGTCTACAGTGCCACGGCCTCCATTATATTGGAAAATATAAGATTTAGTGTTATAACAATATCCTTGTCTAATGTCATTGTCCTCCTTTGTCTCTCTTAAGAATCACTGACTAAATTAAAATTTGGGAATATCTTTTATCCCCTTAGAAGTCAGGACCCAGGATTAAATCTTCCTAAGCATGTGTCCACTATTATTCCCTTCAGTAAATAAATTTCTAAAAACATGTAATGAGGGAGCTGTCCAATGAGGGCCCACTCTTGGATGATGGCAATCTGAGCTGAGGCTTGGCAAGACTATTTCCAGAAATATGTGCTGCTGATTAATGGGGAGACATTACCCCTAACTCAGAACATGTAGAGGTATTATCATTGTTTCTTATCTCCTTACTCTGTGGTTATGAAAAACTTTTTTTTTTTAAGCAATTGGGGTTAAGTAACTTGCTCAAGGTTACACGGCTAGTCATTATTTGTGTGTGGGTGCTCATTTTCTGAGGCCGGATTCGATCTCGGGTCATCCCAACTCCGAGGCCTGCGCTCTTACTCACTGTGCCACCTAGCCGCCCCTTATAAAAAACTTTTAATTGGGTACTGAGCTTGAAGTCAATATGTATACAAAAGGATTGAACAAAAGGATTGTTCTCTTCCCTGGAAGTTTTCAAGTGAGGAAGAACTGCTATAAAACTCCACTTAGGGAAAGGTAGCAACCTTATCTTCTATTTTGACTACCATGTAACTGTGAACACGAGGTTCTTTTATTCTTCTGTCTTTGTGTTTATTCTGTCCTCATAGGTGAATGAGCATTGGAGAAGGAGAAAACCAGGTCACCCCCTAACGAGTATCAGTCAGAAGATCCTGCTGAGGTCTAGGAACTAGAATTCAGAAGCAGAAACTGCCACAGCCACAGCAGCTAAGCCCAGTGAGGAAACAGCATTGAGAAGCAACCTACTTGACTCAGAAGTGAATTGACCCAATAGCCAAGGTATCTCATCCTGCAAGCAAAAGAGTAAATTGTTCATAGGCTTTGCCAGTCAGAAGTGAGGGGTGGTAGTGATGGTGGTGGAATAATCTCCAACCACTGTGCTAAGTGCTTTATAAATATTATTTCATTTGAGCAGAAGTGAACCAGGAGTGAACGGGATAAAACAAATGTTTAGTAGCAACCACTTTAAGTTTAAACAGTCTCCCCAGGGACCACAGTGGTAGAGAATAGTATGCTCCTGGTTTCAAATTTTTTTGTGCTTAAAGTGTTACTTTATCTTCCCACTAAAAATTCCTTTGTAAAAACTAATTGATGTTCATTGGTATTGAAGGGAGGCCAAATTTTCAAAGTTATGCTAGTCAATAATCACTGCTTAGGTGATACTAGGAAGATATGAACTTGTTGATACATATCAAAGGCAACACACTGGATAGCAGCTCACTAATGATTGCATTAAATTTACCCCTTAGGTATTACTCCTAGAACCTTTAGGGTTAGAAGTAGCTGAGCTCTGGGATAGTTTTGCAGTGGATAGAGTGCTAGGCTTGGAGTCAGAAAAAACTCATCTTCTTGAGTTCAAATCTGGCCTCAGACACTATGTGACCCTGGGCAAGTCACTTAACCCTGTTTGTATCAGTTCCCTTATCTGTAAAATGAGCTGGAGAAGGAAATGGCAAACCACTCCAGTATCTTTATCAAGAAAAACCTAAATGGGGTCATGAAGAGTCTGCCACAAATGAAACAAGTGAGCAGTGACAACCAGCTGAGTCCTGAGGACCCAATCCACCAGTGCTAGTGAGGGTTGGGAGAGTAAGTCCAGAACCAATATGTGGTATACATTGACTCGTAGGATCAGAGATGTACAGCTAGAAGGGACCTTACAGGCTATGGAGCTCAGTTCCTTCATTTTACAGATGAGAAAACTGATAATAGTAATTGTGTAATTTTGTTCTTCTTTTGCTATGGAATTTCTTCCTATTTTGCCTCGTCATTATATAAAAGGGCACACACAGAGTTGCTCTGCCTTCTTTCTGGCTAACCATGTGAACTGACCTGGGGAATGATGAAGCAATTCCTTTATTAGGTCTATCTTCCAACAGAGTGACCTGCCCTTGACTTTTCTTTTCATCAGTCAATTTTGTGGATACCCTTTGAGCTTTTCACTGGAGGTGTAGAAGAGGGACTAGCACCTTTCTCCAGTGCTGGCAGCACATTGACTACTCCCACGTGGCAGCTGGAACAGGAGGGCTCAGCTAGATTAACTTAAGCTTGGGTTTCTGACTATCTTCTACTTTGTATTTCTTTGCCTAATTATAGGTGAACAAAATTTGAATTTGAGATGTATGTGTCTGAACTTGGAGATGAACTTGTGAGTCCAAAGATCCTGAGGTTTTCAGTCAGTGCCATCTACACTTTCAGAGAAGTCCCAACAACTATTATAGTGCTTCTTATAAGAGATGGCCACTGACTGGAATGACCTCAAGTTCTGATCTGGCTTTTCCAAAGTCATGTTCTTGGAGGGAATTGTTTGAGCAGTGCTGAGCCAAGGTGAAATGTAACAATGCCTTTTGAGTAGTCTGATAAACTCCTTCAAGTTCTGAGTCTCAGCGTCCCAGAAGAGTATAACAGTAGTTATAATTTACTGAGAGAGACTGACTAACTTCTTCCTCTCTCTCTCTCTGTCTCCTATAATCGATGCTCCTTCATAAAGAGAACCAAAATGACATCATGTTGTTGAGATCAGGGTACAGTGTGTCTGACTATGGCTGATCAAACCAATTAGAGCCCAGAAGACTCTACCACAGTTTGGACACAAATAATCAGTATGAACATTTGGGGAGGAGATGTCTCTAAATTTGCACATCTCATATTTCTTTTGAGCTACTAGAATTCTGCTTTGCTCATAGAGCACCATGCCTTCTTTTTGCAGGCATGCTATGTTGGATGGTTCTGTGTCAGTGTCTTCCCATGTCTTACAACGGAAAACCAAGTTCTTCAGAGAGATCTGGAGTGTGTCCTTGTATTGCTTCTTCTAACCTCCATGTGAGCATCTGCTTGTGTGAGTTCTCCATAAAATAGTCCTTTAGACAAATGTATGTTTGACATTCCAACAATATGTGTTGGGCATTCAAACAATATGTCCAGCCCATTGTAGTTGCACTCTCCACAGTACAGTTTGAATGCTTGACAGTTCAGCTCCAGGAAGGACCTCAGTGTTCAGTACCTTATCTTGTCAGGTGATCTTCAGAATCTTCTTACGAGAATTCAGATGGAAGCAGTTCAGTTTTCTGGCACAGAGCTGATAGATTGTCCAGGTCAGTCATACAACAATGAGGTCAGCAGAACAGCTCTGTAGACCTTCAGTTTGATGGTCAGCCTGATACCTCTTCTCTCCCTATTTCTTGCAGAGCCTCCCAAACACTGAATTATCTCTGGAAAGGTGTGCATTAACCTCATCATCTATGTAGACATCCCTGGAAAGTATACTGCCAAGTATACTTGGCAGTTCCCTCCAAGTATACCCATGTGAACTTATCCACAGCATTCAAAATTTCTCCATTTGCTGTAACCAATGGTTCCATATATAGATGGTATGGTGCTGGCTAGTGAAGAACTTCTGTTTTCTGGTCGCTAATTATCAGGCCAAAATTAGCACAAGAAGCAGGGAATTGATCCACACTCTGTTACATCTCAACCTCAAAGGTTGCATTGAGGGGTGGCTAGGTGGTGCAGCAAGTAGAGCGTCGGCCCTGGAGTCAGAAGGACCTGAGTTCGGATCCAGCCTCAGACACTTAACGCACACACAAACAAAAACCTAGCCGTGTGACCTTGGGCAAGTTACTTAACCCCAATTGCCCTCCAAAAAGCAAAAAAAAAAAAAAGTTGCATTGAGTACACAATCATCTGCGAATAAAAAATCATGCTCCAACTCTCCTTCTACTTTAGTCTTGGTTTATAGCCTTTTTAAATAAAATAATTTATTATCACTGCTATAGCTAACCTTGATGCCATTTTCCTCCTCATTGAAGGCATCTGACAGAATTGTTGAAAACATGGGAACAAGCACCCAGCCATGTTTCATCCCAGTGGTTATGGAAAAGCATAAGAGTATCATCCATTATTCAGAACCTATGCAGACATGCAGTCATGAAACTGGTGTGCAATACTACTACACTTCTTTGGGCAATCAAATTTCACCATGATCTTCCACAAGTGCTCATGACTGACAGTATCGAAGACCTTGGTCAGATCAGCAAATGTTATGCACAGATGTCTGTTCTGTTCTTGGCATTTCTTCTGGACTTGTCAGATAGCAAATATCGTACTGACCATTCCTTGGCCCTTTCTGAAGCCATACTGGCTTTCACGTAGATGATCATCTTCCAGGTGAAAGAGCAGCTGACTAAGAAAGAGTCTGTCAAGAATCTTGCCAGCAATGACTAAGAGAGAGGACCCTTACCCCTCACCCCATGATTGTCACAGGACAACCTAATTCCTTTTCCTTGATGGAGATGGACAGTAAAGGCATCCTCTTGCCATATAATCTGGAAGAATTCAGTCAGCTTTTGTATGAGCAGTGGACTCCTACCATGTAAATCTCTGCTGGGATTGAATCAGCACCAGACACTTTACCACATGAGAGAAGCCTAATGGCATTCAAAATCTGCTTCAGCTAGAAGTTCAGCTAGGGAGGGTTTGACTTCAAACTGAGGTATATAGTCAATGGTGATGATGGTCTGTTGAAAACACTGTGGAAATATTCAGCCCATCTCTACAGGATCATGTTCTTATCAGTGTGGCTCTATCAGCTCTGAATACCTAAGATGCATCATAGATCTTTGGCATATAAATAACCTTCAGGATATCATAGAAGAGCTTTGCATTGTTACTTTCAGCATAAAATTGAATTTCATCTGCCTTCTTACTGAGCCAAAACTCTCAAATTTCTCTAAGCTTCACTTGAAATTTACTTTTGATGGAGTTAAGCACTGCCTTCTTAAGACACAAACTCTCCTGCTGGTAAGCCCTTTGGAGTTCTTAGTTTTTTTGTTGTTGTTGGGTTTTTTTTTTATTTAGTAGCTTCTCAGTTTCACTATTATTTTCATTCCCGATGTTTGTGACAACCCTAGCCCAGATGAGTAAATGCAGTGCTATACTGCAAATCTCTGAAAGTTGCCCACTCCTTTTCTGCTCCACTGTTGCCAACTGTGTTTTGGTTCAGTTTTCCCTCCAAGCTAGCAACAAACTGTTCAAACCTGGAGTAGGCCCTAATTTGTAGACATTAAGTCTTCTGGTAGTCATCTATCTTGCCTTAGAGCCACTGCTTTTGTTAAATGTGAATATTTAGCTTGGAGAAGATAAGTCTGTGATCATTCTAGTACTCTGCATCATACATCACCTTTGTCACTCTCATCCCATCTATCTCTTCTCCTTGCAAAGATATAGACTATTAAATGGTAATGTTTGCCACAAAGTTACATCCATGAAATTTCTGGGGTTTAGGCAAGAGGAAGACAGTGTTGGTAATGGGAAGGTCGTGAGATGCACAAGTATTCAGTTATAAGTGCTGTTTCCAACTCCATTCCTCCCTAGGATTCTGTTCCATGTCTGATGGTTTATGCCTACTCCATCACCCAGAATTACAAACTTTTCCTCTTTCAGAACATTGATTTTGAGGGTCTCCAGATCTTCACAAAATTTTTCTTTGACTTCATCAGTGTTCATCATGATATGAGCATATGTACTGATGACAGTGGCATGGCACTTTCCTGCAAGTGGCAACCACATTGCCATGAACCTGTTGTTCACTCCTTTTGGGAGGTATACAAGCTTGTTGACTAGATAAGATTTGATTGTGAGACCTAGGTCAGCTTCATGCCACTCCGGAAAAATCTGTATCTAGCTCTGCTTTGGGAAGCCAGCCTTCATCTGACAACCTAGTTTCACGCAGGGCTGCTATTTGGATGTAATACCTATTGAGTTTTCTCACAGCAGAACTGTTTGTCTTTCGGGTCTACTGGATTTTGTGTTGTCCATAAGCATGTACATATTCTATGCACCAAGGTGAGTGAAATCATCTTTGCAAAAGTTTTTGTACTCTTTTTGTGCTTTGACCACAGGGTAAGAATCCCACTTGCCATGGTAAGCAGGCCAGGGTTTGTCAAACAGTCAATTTTTAGGGCACCAAGGACTTTGGTGGTGAAAACTTTCTTTTCTGGGTCCTCTGTAACTGTGGCCGCAGCACCAGCAGTTACTGGGTTGACTATCCATGGAACTTACTTCCCAAGATAATGGCTGTGAGAGCTGGGCTGGAAACAGGAGCAGTGGTCTGGGGCTCTTGAATTTATCTCGCTGTCAATGGCTTTTAGTAGGTAGTTGGTGTTGGAGAGAAAGTTGGGCCTCTTATGACCCTTATCTCCTCACAGTTATCAGCAACTAGAAGCAGGGCTGGTTGTCTGGAGTGCACTTATTTCCAGGGCTCCTGGATTCAGCCTCCTGGGTAATCTCCACCATAGACTGAGATGGGGTACTGTTGAAGGTGGTGACAGTGGTTTAACATCCCTAGCACATTCCACATCCTGTCATTCCCTCAGTGTACCCCACTGTGTCTGTCATGAATGTCTACTCTTCATGATATTCTTAGCACTGCTAGCCAACAGATTCCTTAAAATAAAAAAAAGAACATTTATGAAGTACCTACTATATACCACCAGATACTGTGCTAAGCACTTTACACATGTTCTCATTTGATTCTCACAATAATTCTGGGAGGTAGATGCTATTTATTATCCCTATTTTATAGTTAAGGAAACTTAGGAAAGCAGTGGTTAAGTGACTTGCCCTGGGTCACACAGCTAATGCATATCTGAGGCCAGATTTAAACTCAGGGTCCTCGACTCTAGCACCACCTAGCTGCCTCAAAGACTGACAGACAGGCTTAGGTACCTTATCTTTCTTTGCCATCTATCTATACAACACTGGGTTGCCTCTTCAGAAGCCCTCTTCCCATGTTGCCATTACAGTAAAGCAGGGGTGTCCAACACAAATAGAAACAGAAATCTCTAATCCATAAATAATGATGTACGTTAGGATCCCTACCAGATGTATATTGACTAAGTTTTAAAGTGTATGTTGTCTATGTGTTGCTGTATTATTATTTATTTTGTTAAATATTTCCCAATTACATTTTAATCTGATTTGCAGCGCTGTTGTTAGCTTCAAGAAGCCCATAGGCACGTGTTTGACTCCTCTACTCTAAATGCCCTTCCTCTCCTCTTTCTTCTTCAGTTTCTTTGTTACTAACTCCACCCATCCCCATGCATATTTTGAAACAAACACACTTTATTTTCCCCAGTTACTCAAATCAGAAAAATACTCCAAAGAAGAAAATACTCCAATACCTACTTTCAGAATCTTAGCTGACCTTGACCAAACATGAATCTTAGCAGGGAAGCTATATATTATTTCTCCCAAAATACTTTGGCAAACCTTCAGGCTCTCTAATTCTGGACTGGTAGCTAGATAGATATTAGATAAAGTAATCAGTCACTACAAGGCTATAGGCTTATACCTAAAACCTAGTAATTTTGATCTTTCTGAGAAGCAGATAGGTGGTACATCTGGATAGAGCACTGGGCTTGGAGTCAGGAAGACCTGAATTAAAACCTGATCTCAGATTCTTACTAGCTATCTGACACCCTGGGCATGTCACTTAACCTCTATTTTCTTCATTTTCGTCAACTGCAAAATGGGTACAATAGTATCTACTTTGCAGGGTTGTGAATTAGTATTTATAAAATGCTTAGTATTCTGCCTAGCGTATAGCAGATGTTATATACCTGTTTATTCGCATTCCTTACCTCTTCCCCTGCCCACCCTCAAAGACATGAAGTCTAAGTACACTATCTCTAAAGGTTTCCTATTGTATGCTCTCCAAATAAGCTGTGTGGTCATAGGCAAATCAATTTCCTTCTCTGAGCCTTAATTTTCCCATCTGTACTTAATGACAATAATTACACTTGCACTAACTACCTAACCTCTCAGGGATGTTGTCAATTAAAACTGCAAACTTTAAGTCCTATAAAATTTGAGTTACTGTTATCATTTATACATAATTTGTGCAAGTATCATCGTTTTTGTGGTTGGTTTTTTTTTTTTTTTTTTTTGCTTTTTGGAGGGCAATTGGGATTGAGTGACTTGCCCAAGATCACACGGCTAGTTTTTATGTGTCTGAGGTCAGATTTGAACTCAAGTCCTCCTGACTTCAGGGCTGGTGCTCTATTCACTGCTCCACCTAGCTGCCCCTAAAGTCTCATAGTTTTAATATGCTCCAAACTATCCTTTAGTACCAGGAGAATGTTTCATACAAAATCTAAAATTTTTTCTTGACTAAGGTATGTAAAATCATCATGGAAGGCTTCTATAGCTATTGACAGGTAAACTTCGTAGCACTAATTGCCTTCATAAATCTTTCAGGGTTCTTATTCTATTAGATTTTAAAGTCATATTAGTAAGTTCTTATTTCTGCCACTCCTATTATATTAATTCAACTTTGAAAGAACTAGATCCAGTTCTCTTGTGATAAATGTTCCTTCCTTTCAACCATAAATAGAACTTTTATGCTATTATCCTAAAGGCAAGCCTACTGGTCATCATACTTGCTCCTCCTGGGTATAGAGGTCTGGCATTTGTACATTGTCTGAAGAAAGGACCAGAATCTCTGCTATAGTTTTCTCTGTCAGAATCTTTTTTTTTGAGTCATAGACTATTTTCTTCACCTCTGTAGGAATCTTAACTCTGGCCTCTGATTCATGAAGTCTATGGATCAGGGTATCTGTATCCATATTACTTCTTTCTGGACTATACTGTCCACTGAACTCTTAGTGGCTATGACAATTATTAATTTCTGGCTTTCAACTTGTATATCCTTCTATACCTAGAACTATACTATCTACTTGCAATCTCAAAACTTTTTGGTAATAGCCCATTTTAGTACTATAACTCTAATTTGTGAATAGGTTAATGGGTTCCACTGTCAGTGAGTCTCTGACTGGCAAATGCAAAATATTTCTAGTAGTCAATACTTTCCTAATACAAAATTTCTTCCAAACCATTCATGATGAAGTATGTGTACCAATCTTTCTTAGACTGGCAAAAACCAACAATGATATGTATGGAGGATAGCCAATTGACTCTTTGAAGAATTAGTCATATTTCTTATTTCAGCCTTTTCTAAAGAGTATCAGATTACACTCATCTTTTTTCTTTGCCTTGAAAATCATTTTTGAACTTCCCTTCTCGTAATTGTTTCCATCGAGATATTTAAAGATGAGATGGTTGTAAGGCTTTGACATAGTGACATAATTTGTCACATCTCTTATATTCTAATTCTCTGACGGATCAATGATCTCATCAATGTGAGCATTCCCTGCAACAATGTAGATCACCACTCATCCATTCTTACCCATCTTAATGCAACTCTCCTCCATGTCTTCCCATGAAGTGCCCATAAGAGTTCCTTCTAACAACAGTTGGTAGTCTTCCTCATATTCTCCTGAAATTGTAGGCATGCCAATGGAGCACAGAGGTCATCCATCAGTTGTCCCTTGTTCTCACTGCTTTTTTTTTCTGTCTTTTTTCTGGGTATATTTCTCTGATGGTATCCTTCACACTACTTCTGCATAACTCCTTATTTTAATGTTGATTTAGTTCTTAGGAAACTATAGTATTCCCTAATTCACAGTTAGGCAATACCTATTAATTGATGTTAAATATTGATGTTAAAAATTGATGTCAAAGAATATTGATGTTAAAAAGATGAGCCTTTGTTTCAGGGAGAAACTTGGGGACCATTTAAAAAAACTTCATGTATTTAACAAGCATTTACTATGTGCCTATTATGTAACATGCATTGTACTAGGAATAGAAAAGAAACCTTCAAGGAGCTTACATTCTATTGGGGGAGGGGATAACATGAACACAGGTAAGTAAATTAGATAGATAAATAGATAGACAAATAGACAGATAGATAGATAGATAGATAGATAGATAGATAGATAGATAGATGGATGGATGCTAGATGTGTGACACTAGGCAAGTCAATTGACTTACCACAACTCTAGGCAACTCTAAGTCTGTATGATTCAGAATGGATAATGATCTGAATCAGTATTCTAATCAGTTATCTGATCTGTGTTCTCATTTGAAACTTCCTGTGCCAATAATAACATAGGTATGCCTAAAAACACACATATACAAATAAAAGTAATTGGTAAGGAGCAGGGCATAGCAAATGGAGGACATAGACTTTGAGAAGTAGGTGGTACTTGATCCTGGGACTTTAAGAAATTTAGGGGTACATGTGGAGAGGCACTAGTACATGGGGAATTAGGAAAGCCTTCACAGAGGAGGTGATGTTTGAATTGAACATTGAAGATAGTGAAGGAATCTAAGAGAGGATGAGGAGGAGGAAGTGTGTTCCAAGCATGGGGGAGAGCCTGTGGAAAGGCACAGAGATAAGATAGATCACGTACAGGTAGGCCAGTTTGACTGATCTGTAGAGCACATGAAGAAAAGGAATGTGCACTTAACTTGGAGGGCTGTATTGTGAAGGCAGAGGGAGAAATTTGAATTTAATTCTTGAGGCAACTGGGAGCCTCTGGAACTTCCTGAACAGAGGAGTGACAAGGTCAGACCAGTGCTTTAATGATTTGACAACTATGTGGAGAAGGGACTGGAGGGGGCTGAGGCTTGAGGCAGTGAGACCAATAAGGAAGCTGTTGCAATAGGCCAAGTGAGAAGGGACAAAGACCTAAAATATGGTGTTTGGCTTTATAGTATGACTGGAGAGAAAAGGATGTACACTGGGATACTGTGGAAGTATAAAATGACAAGACTGGGTAATTGATTAGATATAGTAGTTGAGGGAGAGGGCAGAGTCAAAAATGCCCTGATGTTATGAACCTGGGTGAATTGAAGAATGGCAGTACCCTTACTTGAAAAAGGGAAGCATTCATTCCCCGACTGATAAAATATGAACAGTCAATTTTCAGATGACATTATCAAAGCTCTAAATCACTATTGATCAAAGAAATGTGAATTAAAATAATCTGAGGTACTACCTCACACCTATTAGATTGGCTAACAGAATTGAGAAGGAAAATGACAGATGTTGGAGGGGATGGGGGAAAATTGAGACACTAATACACTAGTGGTGGAGTTGTGAACAGATTCAATTATTATGTAGAGCAATTAGGAACTATGCCCAAAGGTCTATAAAAAAACGTATATCCTTTGACCTAGCAATACCACTACTAGGTCTATAGCTAAACAGAGGTAAAAAAAAAAGGAAAAGGACGTATATATACAGAGATATTTATAGCAGCTCTTTTTTGATGGCAGGGAATTGGAAGTTGAGAGGATGCCCATCAAATGGGAAATGGCTAGACAAGTTATTATATATGATTGTGACAGAATACTCTTCACTATAACAAATGATGAGTTACTTGCTCTCAGAAAAACCTGGAAAGACTTGCATGAACTGATACAGAATGAAATAAATGAGTAGAACCAGGAGAAAATTGTACGCAGTAAGGTGATCAACTATGAATGACTTAGCTGTTCTCAGCAACTCAATGATCCAAGACAATTCTGAAGGACTTATGATGAAAAATGTTATAACCAACCCCTGAGAAAGAACTAATGAAGTCTGAATACAGATAGAAGCATACTTTTTTTACTTTATATTTCTTGGGTTTTTCAATTTTGGTCTATGTTTTCTTTTACATCATGACTAATATGGAAGTATGTTTTGCATGACTATACACATATAAAATTGCTTGCCTTCTGAATGAGAGGGGTGGGGATAGAGGAAGAGAATTTGGAACTCAGTTTTAAAAACAAAGATTGAAAATTGTTTTTGCATGTAATTAGGGAAAAATAAAATACTAAATTAAAAAACTAAGTAATCTATGAGGGAATAAAAGAAAAAGGGAGGCATTTTTGGGAAAAGACAATGAGTTATGTTTTGGACATATTGAGCTTAATATGCCCATAGGACACCCATACGGGATAGTCTAATAAGTAATTGTTGATAAGGGACTAGAGCTTTGAAGACAAAATATTGCTAGATGTATATATGTGGGAGTCAGATGCATAGAGATGATAGTTGAACCAATAGAAGCTTAGGAGATAAACAACTCTGTCATTTAAAGGCATTCCAGCCTACTCTTCCCCTCCTGTTCAAATCCGGGCTCAGCAGTTTGTCCATTTGCAGAATAAAGGAGAAAGTGTTGTCAGAGTCCCAGCAGAAAGGACCTAAAAAGACAAAGGGAAGTATTATTTCAGTAGTTTTGTAGTTCAAAGTCCATCCTCTTGACATTAAGTCATTTTAGATGCAATTCTTTACTTAAGGGGACTCAAAGGGACCAATCAGATGTTGCATCATCACCTCAAAAAGCATGTGCCTCAGGAAGAGGCTAAAGTGAATGCCTATTACCAAGTTCCACGGGAGGGATTTCTTTATGGACAAAGGTCCATGATCTGCAGTGCATAGTGTCCCTGATCAACACTCCCTGTATCTATCCCTATTTGTGATTTTGATACATGCGTCAGAGAAACTCTGTAGAGAAGCACCTTTAAGATAGAATTTTGCTCTATTAAAATAGATGCTTTTTAGGTAATCAGACAATAAGCACAGTGCTTTCTTGTATTCTCTTCACCTTTCAATCAATTGTGCCATTGTAAAGATGTAGTCTTCTCTAGAATACTGCTCACAAAAGCCTTGTTGTTCACTTCAAATATCCTCATCAAGAAAACCTTTGATGTGTATAGATTATTTGCATAGAAAGTTCATGCAGATGGGGACATAGATATAAGAGATGGTAGTTACTGATATTCTGTATGTTGCCTTTTGGGGGCTAATAATAAGATTTTTCCATCCCTTAGTATTCTCCCCTCTTTCATGTACCTTGACAATAGATCCTTTTATTCCCCGAAAACCATATCAGTTTATATTTCTTTCCAAGTCTCTTTGAAATAGTCTACTTCATCATTTCCTCCAGTACAGCAGTATTCCATCACATTTATGTACCACAATTTATTCAGCCATTTCTCAGTTGATGGGCATCCCTTTTTTCTTTTGTTGTTTTTTATTTGACACCACAGAGTTGTTATAAATATTTTTGTACATATAGATCCCCTTTGTTATTTTACTGTCTTCTTTTCTGAACATCTTATCCAGTATTCTACTCCTTCCCAGAGACTCTAGAACAGTGTCAAGTATCTTTTCATTGGTACTCCCAACCCAAGAACCCTGAAAAATGTATCCATGGCATCCTTCATTAAACCAGCCCAATCCAAAAGTTTCTCAGATAAAGGGAGGATATCTCATCTTTTTTTGTGCCATATACCTACATTAGATGAAAAAAACCCTCCAGTGTCCTTTTGTTCTTTGGAATTGTCACTACTCTCCTTGCAGGCCCTTTCTCTTCTTCTCTTTCTTCTCTAGTCTCTCTTACTATATCTTCAGGCAAAAATTTTATTTTTTCCAGCTACTGAAATGAGGAGAGCAACCCATGTAACAGAACCTTCAGTCTTACGTTGCCTTGTTTCTGCAGTGATGATGGTTGTGTGTGGAAAACATAACAAAGGGTGCTAATCAGTTTTTGCTCATATATGAATGTTAATTTAATTATTGTTATTCTTCATGTGGATCTTTCTCCAAAGACCAATAAGTTGATATATTGCTGGAGGATCTAAACCATACCCATACTAACATTCTTGCAATAAATGTTTTATGTCTAATGAAGACTAAAGAACTGACAGGTAGACAGACTATAACTAATGTCATCTAGTGAATCTTCCCAGGTCTCACTGACTTTGAGGGAGCAATAGAACAAATTATATAGGACTCTTCCAGGCTATGTCCTAAGACTTTGGTGGACCGGCTCTTCCTTTGTTATACATTTAAAACTGTGTTTAAAATAGCTAGCTACATTATCATATGCCAGTTTGGTTTTGTCCATGTTTCTTCTAGTGATTTAGTTCCATTCATTATCAAACTTTAATAATGCACTATTGCACCTAATATACAGAAATTCCATTATGAATAAAAGGGTTCCATGTTAAAACAAAAAAAAAATAGCTTGCTATCAAATGTGTGTTAGCACTACTGACTTGATTTCACACAGGGAGACTGGAAGGAAGCAGAACAAATCAGAATTAGGAGATCTAAATCATTGAGGTTTTGTAAACTCAATTTATAGTTTGTCAGTGTAAACTGGCTATGGATTCAGAGCTAACACATTTAAGAGAGATGAGAGTGAAAGGAAAGACAATCAGAAAGCCAGTCACCACAGAGCCATATGAGCAAGCTGAGGTAGCTGGTCATTTTCCTTTCCCAAAGAAGGCAGTAAACTGTTTTTGAAAGGAAACTCACACCCTGGAAGGGGAGTGGGTTGCTAGGATCCATCCATGAGAAGACTGAAGGGAGGAAACTTTTTGGGCATGTGCAGGCAGGAACCTAGGTGATTGACAACTAAGGTGATTGACAGCTAAGCTTGGCTTCCTTGCCAGTGACACCTGGTGGTTAAAAGGGAAATCAGAAGGTGTAAATATTTACCAAATGATTAGATAGATCTTCACATCATACTCTGTCTTGCCCAAGTCACCTGATCAAAGGCAGAGAAGTCTGGGGGAAATCAGGTAAAACTGGAGAAAATACTATCCCCTAAGCATTAGAAATCAAGCCCTAACTGAAGTGGTGTCTCAGGAAGAATGTTCTGTTGTCTAAGCTCTGGCACACATATTGGAACTTGAAGACTTTCGCACTAAAAGATCCTCTGGTGCTCTAATGGAGAATGAATGGCACTTCTCCAGCTGCTTCACATCACCAAGAATTGATTTAGGCACTGGGAAAAAGAGAGCTTGGAGTCAGAGGACCTAGATTCAGTGACCAATTTTGCCATATAATCATGTAACAGTGGATATAGAAAGTGAGTTTCAGTCTGGAATTAATCTCTAAGGTGCTTTTTTTTTTTTTAAACATTCTAGGCATGTCCTATCTAGATAGTGATGGGGGAGAAGGGCAATAGATTCCACAGGGGCTCTGAGAACCAGAGTCCCCAAGTCTGGAAGGAATTCAGTAGGCTCAAGCAAACTTGGAGATTGTAAAAGTTTATTGTTATGCTTTGCAGCCGGCAGGGAACCAAGCTAACAGAGACTCAGTATGTGTGTAATTGGCTAAGGAGTTAACCTATACATGGGTGCAGCTGGCCACTCTACTAGGGGAGATAACATTTGCCTAAGCTAAATGTTTATAAATGGTTTAGTGAAGGATTCATAGGTGTAGCTTGTAATTGTTCCAAGCAGAGATAAACAGTTCATGAGTTGTTGCTGGGCAGAATGCTGGCAGGGGGAAGGGGCAGAGTCAATGCTCTGATGCTGGGGAGGTGGAAATGTGATTTTACAGACTGGTTTTATAAATTGATTTTACAAACTGAGGTCTGAGAAAGGCCTTAACTTAAAAAGGCCAAGACCCATTCACTGTACCCCAGGGCTATTCTCAGACATCTTGTCTTTTACCTTGCCACTGAACTTCAGTGAATCTAGAAAGAGTGAGGCTGAGGACTTAGGCCTCACTTAAATTCAATGCACAGGCAAGTCAGGACATTGCTCTTGTGATATCATTGGTCTTCTGAGAACAAAGGACCAACAACAACAACTCTAAGACTATTCTCGAATATAAAAAAGCTGATACATCTGTTTTATAATGTATATCCACCTCAAAGTCACTTTTCCTCCCTGGGCCTCTGTTTTCCTCCTTTGTCAAAGTATGGGGTTAACTAGATATTCTCTAAGGTCCCTTTCAATACTAATAGTTTGATTCCAACTGCATATAGTTGCAGTGGCAAGAACGTTGGGTTTGGAATCAGAGGACTAAGGTTTGAATTCTCCATTTATCATCTCTGTGATATTCCAAATTAATTTATTTCTCTTTGCATCCGCTTTCTCATCTGTAAAAGAAATGGATTGGACTAGATGACCTTTCCAGCTCTTCATTTAAGTGACCCTTATGCACCACTAGTTAATTGGTTAGAAAACCTAAGTATTGTTGGACCACAACCAAATTTTTTTTGGCCATTAGATGGAGCTCAAAATCCTACAAGTGGAAAACTCTGGACCTTGCCAATACTCTCCCCATGTAGCCAGCTATGGCTGAGTCATCTTCTACTGGTTCATCTATTTCAGAATATTACAACCCACAGCAACCCCTCCCCCCAATCTTCCAGAAAGTTCAACTAAAATACACCTTAAAGAGTATATCTACCAAAAGAAGACTCAGGAACTATATGAATATAAACACAAAGTATCTTTTATACAAAGTTAGATCTAAATAGTTGAAGTAATATTTATTGTGTATGAGTAGGTAAAACTAATATAATTTTTAAAATGACAATTTTATCTAACTAATCTATTTATGTAATGTCATTCCAATTAAATTACTAAAAATTATCTGAGTCAGAAAAAAGAACAGGGTTCATTTGGAAGAGCAGAGGGTCAGGAACTTCAAAAAAACTGAGTGTGTGTGTGGGGGGAGATGTGAAGGAACTAGTTTCAGTAATATCAGACCTTAAATCATAAAGTGAAAGCAGTGTTGAAGTATAAAGTGGACAATTTTGATTATTTTAAATTAAAAATTTCCTGTATAAATAAAACCTATGTAGCCAAGAATAGAGAGAATGAAGAAAATTGGGGAGAAACCTGTCATAGACAATTTTCCAGATAAATGCTATTGGGCTGGAATATTGTTGTGGTGTAGGAAATGATGAGCTTTTGGATTTAGAATAAATATGGAAAGACTTAGACTTATGAAATAAGATGCTATCCCACCTTCAGAGAAACAGATGGTAAGAGGAAGTAAAATAACTCCTTAATTTCTTTTGTTTGCTGATTATTCCTGTCTTCATACCTTAAGTTCATAGGTAAGATTTACTACCGCCAGACAATTCAGCCAGAACCAAATACCCTTCTAGCTGACCTTTTCACTATTCATTCAATCCTTTCCTAAATATTTCCACCAATAATGACTTTTCCTAATCAGAATTAGTTGTAATTACAAAAAAAAAATCAATGATATAAACAAATAGTAACCAGTTCTCTTATAGTCCTAATTTTATGAATACTATAGAGGAATCAAAGAACTAAGAACTCACACTTAAGGCATTTATAATTTCCCAGTAGGGGGTTTCCTAGTTCTATCAAGTGAACTTTTTCATGAAAAAGAACTCTTCACAGTTTCATAACCAAAAGCTCACTAACCTAAAACTTGCAGATTCCAATCTTTGAAAATCAGAACAATATCTTTGCTAATTTGCTAAGTATATTACTTTACAAATAGCAAATTGTCAAAGATGACAAAAGAGGAGAATAGTCAATGTTGGAAGAGTTGTGGAAAGATAGGCACACTAATAAATACACTGTTATTGTATTGAAACTGTGAATTAGTCCAACTTTTCTGGAATGTAATGTAGAATTATGTGAACAAAATGACTTAAAATGTCCACACCCATTGATCTAGAGATCCCACTTCGAGGCACATACCTCCAAGGAGTTAAGGTGTTTGATTTAAAAAAAAAAAAATTAACTTTCTGACTATGAGCAAGTCATTTCCTAGTTCAACCATAGTTTCCTCATTTGCAGAATGTGACTGATATGACTTGAAGCACCTAAGTCACAGGGTGATTGTGAGGATTTGTTTCTTTTTAAATCATACCTGTGATTTCCTTAATGTAGGGAACCCCTGTGAAGAGATACCTTCTGCGGATTCAA
The DNA here is from genome assembly GCA_011680675.1 of Gymnobelideus leadbeateri. NCBI lineage: Eukaryota > Metazoa > Chordata > Mammalia > Diprotodontia > Petauridae > Gymnobelideus > Gymnobelideus leadbeateri. The sequence goes on from WOXC01009885.1 coordinate 89,247, forward strand.
ATCCACAGCCAGCACTTGTGCTGCAGTTGCCTGAGGGTACTAGGAGATTAAATTACTTGTCCTGGTCACCTTAGTAGAAAGTGCCACATGAGTAATTCTGTAAAGAACATTTGCAAATTATAAAGCACTGTATAAATGTCAGTTATTGTTATTATTAATCCTTTGCATTGGCCATTTTGTAACCTGTGATCATCTTTATGGTCATCTATGTTCATTAGAATGAACATGTTGAGTGGAAAATAAGCTCTTGGACTGTGGGTACAGGGTGATTTTTAAAAATTGTTTTATTGGCACATGGTAGGAGATTAAAAAATAAAACACATTTGCTGAACTGAAATGAGTTGTGATATCTAAAAAGCAAGGTGGCCAAGGAACATTTTGTGTGCCCATTTAGCTGTAGGGAACATAACAGATCAGGACATGAGCATCTACAAATGGATATGTCCCCAAATGCTACTGTGTGGTCACCAACTCAGTTACACAACTTAAGAAATTAATTCCAAACCTGCAGGCAAGATAACCAAGAACAGAACATTTCTAATGTTTTGGTACAAGACTATATAAAAGCAACCCTGTATAAACAGAATTTTGCAATTTGACTAAGTTAACTGGAATATAGCTCTCCATTTATCAAAAGATACTAGCATTCTAATTTTTTATAAATTGAATTCTGCGTTCCCTATTGACTTTCTTTATAAAACAGTTGTCACCAAAAAAGGGTATTAGATTTTTTTAAAGAAGGGCATGTTGGAGGAGATAGCTCCGTGACTTGTAGACTTTCTTATTCTACTCATATCTGTCTGTAAAAGTAGTTATTTTATCAGTTTGGTTATTTTAGGAGAAATAAAATTTTAGATTTTTGTGTTTTAAACGCTTAATGAGCTAGTTCCCTGAGACCAAAAGCAGTAGTTGTGTTTCTTTTCTCTGAGATAACATAAAAGATACTTTGTTCTAGCCTTGATTTCATGGAGATTTTTCAGCTTTCTGTCACTTCTTAATAAAAATGTAGCTTTTTTTGATATATAGTTATAAATATATGCTGACTTCAAGATGTTTTCTTTTATGCATCTAAGCACCCTAACCAAGAATGTCTTTGTGATTTCAAACTATGGGGGGGAGGGGAGGAGAGAAGTAAACAACAAAACCTTAACACTTATGCTTTATACCCACAAGAAAAATAAGCAATATATATTATATTATAAACAATTATAAACAGAAAATTACACTTAAGAAAAGGAAAAAGAATTCAGGTAACTGTCAAATTAGTCACTCATATTAATCTGATTTATTGACAATTAAGAGCTGAAGAGGAGTTTACCATAAAACTAGCAATATACTTATCCTGGGATATGTTTTATTTCCCCTCAGTAAAATATAATCTAAGGGCACACAAGTGTGGGACCATCTCTGTGTGCAGCTGAGGAAGAGTGGAGAAAGAGGTGATGGGAAATGAGTAAATGGGGAATTATGACTTGAGAGTGTTTGAGGGTTTATAAATATTTATTTTGAACTCCCCTAATATGAAGGCAGGAGTTGGAGAGGAGAGAGACTGTAAGCCAGGCACTGAACTCATTGAGAAAATCAAGAAAATGTAGCAGGGGTGTAGAACCTGCAGCCTCAAGGCTACATGTGGCCCGCTAGGTCCTCAAATACATCCCTTTGATTGAATCCAAACTTCACAGAACAAATTCCCATAATAAGAAGATTTGTTCTGTAAAACTTAGATTCAGTCAAAAAGCCGCACCCAAGGACCTAGAAGACCACAGTTTCCCCACCCCTGTCCTAGAGATTGGTAGAGAACAGATAAAAATAATTTTGATTATGGGTATGGATTGAATGAACATCAAAGGAGAGGTTATTGAGTCATGGTGGTAAAGGGTAAGCTCAGAAATAGCATTCAGGAGACAGGAATATTCCAATTCCACCATCTCAAACAGTGAATTGGGTGGAATGATTGAAAATATTATTAGTCCTAGGAAGACTTGTATGAACCCATGCAAAGTGAAGTGAGTAGGACCAAGAGAACAATTTATACAGTATCAATAATGGTGTAAATGTAATCAACTATGAAAGACTTAGTAACTCTGATCAACACCAATGATCTACCACAATTCCAAAGGATTCATGGTGAAAAATTCAGTCTGCCTTCAAATAGAAAACTGATAAACTCATGAGAGTGTAGATTAAAGTTTTTTTTTCTTTCTAGCGCTTTCTTTTTTTTTGGAACATAGCTAATGCAGAAATTTGTTTTGCATGTCTATACATATTTATAATGGGCTTTGTTTTTCTTGCCTTCTCAATGGGTCAGGGAAGGGGTGGGAGGGGATGGAACTTGGAACTGAAAAAATAAAATCGAATTTTAAAAAAAAGAAAGTATTATTAGTTACAGACAATACATTGCTCAATATATCTTTTGATGAGACAATTAACCAGTTAGTCAATGACAATTACTGAACAAACATTTGGCAATGGAAGTAAACTGCCTATGAGTGTATTTGAAAGACAGTCTCCATCCAAATAACTCACAATCTAATGAATCAACAGAGGTATAGAGGCAAGAACACTGGGTGTAACTCATGCAGCAGCAAGCACCCCAACATCCCCAGGGTAGCTGCCAATATAGGTTCTTAGATCTGCTTTTGTAAAGGAAAGCAACTCAAAATAGGTTAACAAGCTTACTTTAATTAAACAAACATATATTACCTAGTTCAGGGGAAAAAGGTCAGCACCCCGAACTTCAGAGTTACAGAACTTACAGATCAAACAGGCTTCCAAACCGTCCAACCATTATATCAATACCAAATCACAGTTACCAGAGAGGGAAGCATAAACATCTGGGTTTTCAAAGCCGGAGGGCCTCTCAACAACGGCTTCCCAGAGTCTCATCTGGTCAAATCACACAACACTTCTCAACGTGAGTCCCAAAGCAAAGCCTCTCATCAGAGTTTATATAGCCTTCTCCTGGCTCAGAGATTGTAACAAACTCGACCCACTGCCCAATCACAAAGTATCAAGGTGTGGGGCTTTCCTGAAAAACAAGCGTCCTACCACAGGCTCCAGGTGCACTTAAGCTAGGGGCAGGGAAGATCTTTAAATTTGCATTTTCATTACAACTCATGAACTTCAGGTTCTAATTTCTGTTTTGCCACTATTTTGTTGGGTGACCTTGAGAAACCATTTTATTTCTGTGGACCAGTTTCCTTCTCTATAAGATGGCAGAGTTGGTCTAGATTATATCTAAAGTGGCATTGAATAGTCCATAAATGTAGTATAGAGTACGCTTAGAGCCTGGAGGCCCTGGATTCAAATCCTGCTTCAGATACTTTCTTCCTGCATGACCCTGGCCAAAATCACATCCCTTAAATTTTGGGGAAGTCTGGATCTGAGTCAGTACAAGTATGAAATCACAGATCTTTGAAGTCGTGGGGCACCTAAATATGGCTTGTCACAAATGAAAAGGAAGGTCTGAGAATTTCTCTCCCAACATTTTCTGTTACCACCTTTAAAGAGAATACTTTATAACCTCTCCCCTTCATCCATATACCTGGGACAAAAGGAATCTGACAAACAATAAAACTGAACAGCTAAGATTAGACTCAATGCAGCCATTCAAATTAGAATTCCTAGTGAAGCAGAAAGAAAGCACAGGTAGCTCCTTGAGTTGAGACTTTGAAATTCTGACATTAACTATTTAATTTCTGGTGCTGGCATGTCCATACTCTATTAGTTCAGTGTAAATGCAAAGATACATTCCAAGGCCAAGCTTCACTAACATTGATAATATTTCTTTTTTGTAAGACTATTCATTTCAAGGTTATCATAAACAAAAGTAACAGAAAAAAATAAAGATTTTAAAAAGAGACAAGCTAATGTTTCTGTTCTTTCCCTCTCCACCCCCAGCATGGGCAAGGTCTCTCTGTTCTGGACAACCAAGAGGGAACTTTAGGGGCTGGATTCTGGCAATGGTATATGACTCATGCCCTGAGAGTCTGGGAAGCACTGATGACTTAGAGTGCCACACTTAGTAGAAGAGGTGGGTTTTGGCTGGCAAGTTGGCCCAAGCAAGGGTTGTCCTTACTCATGTGCTAGGTTTCTGTAAGTATTGGCCCACTCTTCTCCATGATTATAGTGTTCAGTGAGAAACTATTTTTTAAATTCCTGAGTGCCCCTTGCTGTCTTCTCAGTCAGCTCCTGTTGTCTTTTAACTGTTCCTCTCATCTCCTCTCCTCCTTCATTCTAAATGACTCAAATCAGAACCTCCTGGTGCTAATTAGCTCATTTTTCCAATTCACCTTTATAATAGTTATGAAATCAAGTCTTTGTTTAATCATCCCGTAGTCTCAAAACAGTTATTTGGTTTATTACTTTGTAAGTATTAACCTTTTAAACTCTCTAAAACAATTTACATGTAAATGACCATAATGCCCTACAGACTCTGTGCTTAACAGGGTTTCTCAGTTTTCTAATTGGCCTTTTTTATAGTCTGTCTTTGTCCTATTTTATTTGGACTGTTTCTTCACATTTGAATTTCAAGAGTTTTTTGTAAGCAAAAATTATTTTGCTGTCCTTTTTTAACAAAATTTGTTCCCATGTAAAAAAGGGGTTTATCTTATGTCCCTCACAAGTTAATTTAATTCTTTTTCTTTATGCAGTATTTAAGGGAGATTACCTTATATTTTCTTTTAGTGGAAGACCTTGGGAGAACTTGAAATATCCCTGCAATATCTAGTAGAAGGGTTGGCAGCGATAGCATCAAGAAGCCTCTATCACAGAAGCAGAGACAGGGGCAGGCTAGTCCTTGTCATGGTGCCAAAGGAAGAGTCAGTATTGGATAGAGAGGCCACCAGAAAGATCAAGCTTGGATGTTTGATTGAACAATACCAACAGAGCTGAAATGAGACATGGTCAATTGATGGTCTTATAAAATCTGTTTTATGTTCCAATGAGGCTGGAATATTAGTTACATATCTTAGTAGTAATATACTTTAAGATGAATAAGTTACATTAGTTTTGGAGGGGGAGTTAGAATATTCTTTGTTCCTCATTGTAAATTCCAGACTCTCCCTTTGCCTCCTTCAAACAATAAGCTTTCCTTTTCTGAATTCAACAGAATTAAAGTTTTTCATCCACTTAAAATTATGATAACTGAAGTATAACTCACCCCAAGTCATTTTCTTTAAGGAGATCATTACCTAGGGCACCATCTTCTCCTCCTCAGCTCCTGCCTTTGTGCCAGGGGACTATAATATCCATTCAGATGTTCCCTCGAATTCTGACTTGCTATTGTCCGTATCTGAAAAGCATTTCTCTCATTCTTCATATTAATCCACTGCCTCTCTGGCAGATGAACATCATTCCTCATCATTCATCCTCTGAAACCATGGTAGATCATTATGTTCTTTGGGGTTTACACCTCAGTAGGATCTCTGAGTCAAAATGTTTGAACATTTTAAGTAGCTTTCTTAACATGATTCTAAATTTCTGGAGGTATAATGTAGGCAGACCTAAGTATGGCGCCACAGAGGGGAACTCTGGTCAGCCATGGGCAACATGAGGACTCTGGGCCATGGGAGTGTGGGTAGATGAGAGCTCCCATTAGGCTGAAGCTTGGGACAAAGACAAATCACCTAATTAGAATTTTTTCCTGTGGATAGTCTTGAAGTTTCTGATTTTTCTAAGCTTTGTCAGGTTGATTAACTTTAAGAGCCCAGTGAAAAAGGTTTGAATCATTGGAAAGAGAAATGGATAGTCTGTTATATGAACAGAAGTCCTAAAGCATTAGGTGATAGAATGAATAAAGGATGGGGTATTGAGATACTGCTTCACGTCACTAAAATTCCTTCTACGTTGTCTTCCTCTCAAAAAGAGAATCTTAAGAGCATATGATAACAGAACTCAACTATGTTGTGGAGATGATTCTTGTTCAAGTATAGGTTGGACTAGCTGGCCTCTCAAGTCCCTAAGGACCTTTCTAACTCAGATGTTCTGTAATGAAGGGATTTTGCAGCCTTTGGCTTCCACCTACCAACAGGGGGCAGTGAAGCAATATAGCTATGCTAATAGAACCATTAGTGATGCCGACATTAGACTAATATTGGTAGCATCACTCATTCATCTCCATCACCTTTGGCCCAAGAAAATATAATCACTTGCTTCTGAATTAAAGGCTGAACCAGTCAAAATGTTCTAGAAAAGACACTGAAATTAACATTTCATTTCTCATCCACTTAATTATTAATTCATAAGCATTTGTTAATGAATGGAATAATAATAAAATTCAACAGTGAGGAAACACTAAACTAACCTACTCTTATTTTGCTTTTATTTTCTCTTCTAAGGAGACTAAGTTTTTGAATAACAAAGGATCCTACATACCCTAAATGAGCTCAATTCACCAGGCCCAGACACATTGATGTCATATAATTGCTGAACCATTTTGATGATCTTTGAAAAATTTGGGAAAAAAGAGAGGTGCCACAGGATTTGAGAAAGGCAAATGTTGCCCCGATTTCCAAAAAGAAAGAAAAAATGTAAGAGGGTATCATATATAAATTACAAGCTAGTGAAATTAAGTCACAAAATTCTAGGTGCTTGTTATTAAAGAATGTTTTGTGAGCATTTAGAAAATGAAGCAACAATCACCAAAAGTCAGTATGGCTTCATCAAGAGCAGATCATGCCAGACCTCATTTCCTTTTTGGACAGGCTAACCAATATATCAGAAGGATGGTATAGATATATGTAGCAGCAAGCACCCCAATATCCTCAGGGTGACTGCCAACACAGGTTCTTAGATCTGCTTTTGTAAAGGAAAGCAACTCAAAATCAGTTAACAAGCTTACTTTAATCAAACAAACACACATTACCTAGTTCAGGGGAAAAAGGTCAGCACCCCGAACTTCAGAGTTACAGAACTTACAGATCACACAGACAGGCTTCCAATCTGTCCACCCATTATGTTAATACCAAATCACAGTTACCAGAGAGGGAAGCATCAACATCTGGGTTTTCAAAGCCGGGGGGGGGCTCTCAACAATGGCTTCCCAGAGTCTCATCTGGTCAAATCACACAACACTTCTCAAAGTGAGCCCCAAAGCAAAGCCCCTCATCAGAGTTTATATAGCCTTCTCCTGGCTCAAAGAATGTAACCACCCTTTTGATCCACTGCCCAATCACACAGCATCAAGGTGTGGTCATTCCTGAAAACCAAGCCTCCCACCACAGGCTCCATGTGACCACATTCAGCCTATTAGGAGGCAGAGCATATTTTCAAATCAAGGAAGGTTTTCAGAGTCTCTTAAAGCCAATCAAAGTCTCTTAAGCCAATCAAAGGGCCTAGGGGCAGGGAAGATCTTTAAATCTGCATTTCCATTACAATATATAAGATATAATTTCCTCTAGGAATAAAAGTTGCACAGAGGCAAATGACTAGTCTCTATGATGGGGGGAAACTTCCTAGCAATTAAAACTGTCCAAAAATAGAAAGGGCCTTGAGAAATTGTGTGTTTCTCCTTAAAGGTCTTCACCCAGAGGATGAATGTCCATTTGTCAGGCATTTTGTAGAGGAATTGTTTCTTATAGGAAGTTGGAAGGGAACTTCAAGACCAGTCTAAACCCCTAATTTTACAAAAAAGAGAAATGAAGCCCATTACGATTAAGTGACTTACCCAAAGTTACACAAAGTAAGAAGAATGAATTCAGGTTTTCTTACTCCAGAGTTAGCACTTCCCCCCCACCCCCCCATGTACCACACTGATGTCTCATTTGGAGCAGATGTCCCTTGAACTCCCTTCCTTCTGTGACTGAAGCAACTAGAGACATGATAGGTATACTAATACATGGTTGGCAGAGCTGTGAATTAATACAATAATTCTACAAAGTAACTCGAAATTATGTGAATAAAATTACTAAATTTTTCATACCATTTAACCCAGAAATTCCCTGGTTAGGCATATGCCCCAAAGAGATCATTGACCATAAAAGAAAAGCTCCATATACACCAAAATATTTATAGTAGAACTTTTTGTGTTAGCAAAGAACTAGAAATCAAGTAATATCCATTAGGGCAATGGCTAAACAAATTAAGGTACATGTGTGTCATGGAATATTACTGTGATGTAGGAAATAATGGAAAAATGAATATAGTTAAGTATGGAAAGACTTACATGAACCAAGGCAAAATGAAGCAAACAGATCCAGAAAAAAACAATATATGCAATGACTACAATAATGTAAATGAAAAGTACAACAACCTCAAGATAATCAGAACTGAATGTTGTGAAATTATGAAGGACAAGCTTGGTCCCCCAAAAGTAGATATTAGAATGGACATGCTTTGAAGAGTTTAAGGTACGTGGCTATGGATCACTATATATAATATCAGGGTTTTTTTTAAATTTTTGCTGATTTTTAAAATCTTTGTCCTATTTTAAAAAATCTTTCTTTTAAGCCTCTCTGGGAGGGTAAAGGGGGAGATATATGAAAAATCTAGGTGATGGCAATAAAATCTCTTTTGAAAAAGATGCAATGGGGGCGGCTAGGTGGCTCAGTGAATAGAGAGCCGGCCCTGGAGTCAGAAGGACCTGAATTCGGAGCCAGCCTCAGACACTTAATCCACACAAACAAAAACCTAGCGGTGTAACCTTGGGCAAGTTACTTAACCCCAATTGCCCTAAAGGGGCGGCTAGGTGGCGCAGTGAGTAAGAGCGCCAGCCTCGGAGTTGGGATGACCCGAGATCAAATCTGGCCTCAGAAAATGAGCACCCACACATAAATCATGACTAGCCGTGTAACCTTGAGCAAGTTACTTAACCCCAATTGCTTTAAAAAAAAAAAAAGAAAAGAAAAGAAAAAAGGAAAAAAAAGAAAAAGATGCAATGGAGAACATAAGTTTTTTGCAACATATGTTGTAAAACATGTTTTACAAACATAAGTAGAGATTTGAATTAAATAAGAATGTGGTTTGGAGGACACAAATCCTATTGATTATTTCTTCAAAGTATCACTGAATGCATTCTTTATTTTTTATTACCACTGTTATTCCATTAATACAGGTTCTTATAAAATCACTTTCGAATTTTTGCAGCAACTTATTTATTATTCTCCCTGCTAGGTTCTTCTCTCTCTGATTCATTCTTTTTTTATTTTTCTTTTTTATTGTGAATTTAATTATCAATAGACAAAAACATTTCAACATATACAAAAGAATAAGAAACAGTATGAAAAACTGAATTTTTGTCACTTGTAGTTTGTTTAAGAATATATTTGTCTTGAGGCAGCTAGGTGGCACAGTGAATAGAGCACTGGCCCTGGAGTCAGAAGAACCTGAGTTCAAATTCAGCCTCAGACACTTGACACACTTACTAGTTGCATGACCTTGGGCAAGTCACTTAACCCCAATTACCCTGCCTTCCCCCTACCAAAAAGCCCGCCCCCAAATAGAATATATTTGTCTCTATAGATATATGTGAATGTGTATGAGGATATATATGTGGATATATATCATACAATTATCATATATATACAATACACACACACAATTTAAAACATACAATTTAACAGGATAATAAAAAAAAAACTTTCCAATTTGTTTGTGTACCCTTCTGTACTTTTTGGTTTTCCTCCATGGATTTTTTAAGAAATGTTTTGTTGATTGTATTTTTAGTAATCTATCATTACCCACTAACCTACCATTCTTTTGTTTCCATTAAGTAGAAGTAGTTTTCATCTCTCTGGAATAATTCAAAGTGTATATACGGGTTTGATGACTTTTGAGATATAGTTCCAAATTGTTTTCCAGACTAGTTGACTTAGAGTTCCAACAATGCATTAGTGTGTCTATTCTCCCACAATACTTCTAATAATTTTTATTTTCCTCTTTTTTTTTTTTACAATATTTACCATTCTGATGGGAGAGATGTGAAATTTCAGAGACTTTAAAATATATATATTTCTCTCTAATTATTGATGTTTTGGAGAATTTTTTCATTTGGTGGTTAAAAATTTACTTTTTTTTTCACTTGAAAACTGCCAATTCATATTCTTTGGCTGTCTGTTGGGGGGAATGGCTCTAATTCTTACATATGTATTGATTCTTCATATAAGTTAGACATTAGATCTTTATCAGAGGTCTCTCTAATAGCTATCTTTATCTAGAGAAATTTTATCAGAGAAATTTTCTGTGGAAATTTTTTCTCAATTATTTCCTTTTTAATTATAATTACATTTATTTTGTTTGTGCAAAAGTTTTTCAATTTTAAGTACTGAATTGCATACTTTATCTTCCTTGTTTGGTCAAAAATTTTCCCACTCTCCATAGTTGTGAAATTTATATCCTTCCCTTCTCCTGAGACTTATTTATGGTATAAATGACCTTCAATTCATTCTTCATACCATTGTCAAAGCAATTTTAAATAGCACTTTCATTGCTCAAAAATTTTCGATAGCTTCCCATTACCAACAGAACATTTAATTTCAATTTTTTTTTCTTGCCTTTAAGGAGGGATATTTATTTCAAAGGTATAGGAAGAAAAAAAATACAAACATTTCCCTCAACACCTTCCTGGTGTATTTCCCTCATCCCTGAGTGAAGTAGGTACAAAACTTAGCTCAGTTCCTATATAGCATTGGTCCCCATGTTCATTGACTGATGATTTCTTACCTCAACTACTGCTAGAAAGGAGTCCCAGTGATTACTCCCTATTCCTCAGGATATTGATGGTTACTAGCCGCAAACCCAGACTCTGGAATTCCAGGACGCTAAAGTTGAGAGCTTACAAGGTCAGAGGCTTCATTTCATTCAGATGGAAAGAGTAACTGAGCTTCTCCAAGAGTGCTGAGGCAAAGAAATTCAAATAACTTCTGCAAGTTTGGGTTTGTTTGTTTGTTTTGGCTCTTTGGAGGGGGGAAGGCAGGGCAATTTAGATTAAGTGACTTGTCCAAAGTCACACATCTAGTAAGTGTTAAGTGTCTGAGGTTGGATTTGAACTCAGGTCCTCCTGACTCCAGGGCTGGTGCTCTATTTACTGAACCACCTAGCTGCTCTACTTCAACAAGTTTTTAATAACTACAGTGAGAAAGGGATTGAACCAAGACTAAATTCTTAAACCTAGCATTAGAATGCCAAGACCTCAGGTCCTCCACAATCTAGACCCAATTTTATCCTACTTCTCTCAGACTCAAATCCTGTCCTCCAAACAGACTAATCCATACAACTTCCCTGAACATACTTTCTTCATTCCTCACCTTTTTATTCTTTTTATTTTTATTTTATTTTATTCTATTTACTCTTGCTATTTTTCCCTACTGGAAATTTTATCTCCTCCATTCCCTGCCAATCCAAATCTTATTCATCTTTCAAAGTTCCATTACTATTCCATCTACTCCGGGAAACCTTCCTCACCCACCCCAGCTCATAATGATCTCTCTCATTCTTCCCTCTTCCTCTGAAATTCCATGGCACCTATGGCCATACTCTTTATTTGGATTTTAATCTCATACTACCTTCTGTTGCTATCTAATACTCATATCTGCTTAACTTATTTCCTTACTCTAAAAATTCCTTCATCCCTTAAAGCATATTACATTATTTTATGTCAAGGGTTTATGGAAAAAGCTATATAATACTGTGCTAGGCTAACTGTTAGACATTTATCTCAAGGAGTTCAAAGACAGAAAAATAGGTCCCATTTACATCAAAATATGGTAGCATTATTATTTTTTGTGATAGCAAAGAACTAGAAACAAAGTATATGTATATCTATTGGAGAATGGCTAAACAAATTGTGGTACATGCATATATGATAGAATATTACTGACCTATAAAATGATGAAGAATTTAGAATGATGAAGAAATCTGGGAAGACCTATATGAACTAAATCAGAGTGAAGTAAGCAGAACCAGGAAAATTATATCAGTCATTCAACAAGCATTTATTAAGTACCATCTAGGTGCCAAGTACTATGTTGATGCTGGGAATGCAAAGTCCCTGCTCTTAAAGACCTTTTTCTATCAGGGTAAATACAATATGGATACAAAATTAATACAAGGTGATTTTGCAGGGAAAGGACTAGCAGCTAGAAGGTCAGAAAAGAGCTTGTGGAGAAGATGGTATTTGAACCACAGCATTTCTACACTGGCTTCCTCAAAGTCTTTGATGAATTCTTCGATGGTATTTGAACTGATAAAAAAACTAATGATTTATAGAAGCCGAGGTGAGGAACATCCTCATGCTAGGCATGGAAGAGAGCCCCTGCAAAAGCATAACAATCTGAGGTGGAGCACTGTGATTTAGGAACAAGAAAATGAATTTGACTGGATCATGAAGGAAATTAATGTATAATATGGCCAAAAAGATAGACTGGGGCCTGATAAGTGTTTTAAATATCAAAACACTTGATCCTAAAAGTAAGGACCCAGTGGAGATTATTGAGTAGGAGAATGATGTAGTCAGACCTGTGCTTTGGGATGTATATAAAGGATAGATTGCACAAAGAAGAGAATTGAGACAAGACCAATTTTGAGGCTATTATTATTTTATATTAATGAGGCTAATATAACATAATATTGTATTAATAATATAATAATCCAGACAAGAGATGGTGAGGAATTGAACTAGGATGGCAGCCATGTGAGTAGAGAGTAGACAAATTCATCCAAGAGATGCTGTGTGGAGACAATCAACAAGCCTTGCTAAGAGAGAGAGAGAGAGAGAGAGAGAGAGAGAGAGAGAGAAAGGAGTCAGGGTAACTCTGAGATTACAAATCTAGGTGACTGGAAGGATAGTGGTTCTGTGGGGAAAAAATAAAACCCAGAAACTCCTACATGAGACAGTTGCCCAGAGCACTCAGAGATTAAATTTTGTCCCCAGGGTCACACCACCTGCATGTCAGAGATGAGACTTGAACGTGGGTTTTCTTGGCTTAATGGCCAGCTCTCTATACAGTATACTACACTACCTGTCAATGAAACAACCACAGTGAAATATGCATAATGACTACAACCCTGTACATAGAAAGAACAGTCACCAAAAACAAGTAAATAAAATGGTGTGTCATTCCCAAAAACAAAACATACAAATCAAAAATTATCAATTTCCATCAAAAGCCAGTATTCAATACTTATTAGAAAGCAATGTAAACAGAAAAAAAAAAAAACCAGAATGCTTTGGATTTAACACATGCTCTCCTAGTGGGAGAAAGCGAAAGAGGACAGGCAAGTATCACCATCAACTCTGAAGGAAGAAAACTTAGCAACAACCAGTCCACCCCCCAACATAGTTTTAGGATGTTTCTTAGGGGTATAGGGACTTTGAGGAAGCCAATGCTGAAGTGCCCTGGCTACCTCATTTCTTCCAGGTGCCCTCATGTCCCGCAGAAGATCTTTGAGTAAACTTATTTACCCTAAGTCCTCACTCCTCACTAGATCTTCTTTTCCTTCCTTCAGGATAAGGAAAGAGTAGATGGTTATTTTTTCTAGATTAATCACAGCCTTACTGTTCCTAAGGACTTGCACAGTGATTAGGCATTTTATTTCTGCCAATGGAAACTGATCTACAATGCATTACAACATTTATCAATAGGAAGATATGGATAGATATCAAGGTAGATATAAGTTTTTGATATCAGAAAAAGGTTCTTCTTAACTATTCTTAACCTGTGGCAGGATATTATTCTTTAACTTGTTAACGATATCAATTCCTAACTGTTAGGCTAATCACTTAACACCACAGAAGCTGAAGCCACACTTTAGCTTCCTTAAGGGGATTAGTCTTTTCCCAAATTGAACACTTTATGATTGACCCTGGGACTCATTCTGAAAACGGGAGTCTGATGAGTGTAGCACTTTGGGTATGGTAGTTATTACTGTTATGTAAAGGTAAATGCCCTTTGGTAACCTCAGGGATCAAAGTATCTGCCTGAGGCAAACATAAAAAGTCAGACCACTGGTTGACCTGAATTAGTTACTGTAAAAACAGATTACACACACACATCAGCAACTTGGGCAACATCCCCTGTTATGTGTTAAAAGTTAGCTTAGATCATTTTAATCTTACACAACTCTCCATTGTACGTGGGGACAAGCTTGTTAATGTGTTTGAATCATTTCCCATTCAAACTTGATTTTCACTTCAATAGCATTCAAGGTCTACATGTCTTATGATCTTCCACGTGAATAACTTAGTAACTCATCTTTGGCACTGTGTCTTCAATTTTGATCAGGCTAAGGGTTGTGATTACACACTTAGCTCACATGCTGTGGACTTTAGTCATCACAGAAATTAACTCAACATTGTCCACGTGATCTTTCAATACTTTAGAATATCCATAGATCTGTGGCAATTAGACAGTGGGCTCCTTGAGAGCAGGGACTATCTTCTGCTTTTCTTTGTATCCCTAGTCCCCAGGATAGTGCCTGAAACATGGTAGGCACTTAATAAATGTTTATTGATTGACTGCTTGATCTCATCAGTATATGCATACTCCCTCCATAGATGGCAACCCTGTCATACCTTCTCATCCAATTGCCTTCTCATGCCAATTTTGTTCATCTATTTCCATAAATCCTCCAAAAAGGATCTTCTAAATATGATGGAAGCCTTCCTCTGGTTATTTTAATATTTTATGAATATTGTTATAAAAATTGGTCTACACAACTTTTTGTCCCTTTCTCTTACTACATGACTACCCCCATCTCTTTTTCTGGTCACTTACTTAAAACTGTAAAAGCATTGTTGGAATTTTTTTAAGTTAAAAATACATGCATTTCAGCCACATAATAGAATTCCCAATTTTTTTTTAGCCTATGGTACAAACTGCAAATTTGTAGTAACACTTAGCTATTTACAAGTCCTGCTGTCTATCTATCTATATGCTCTTATACTTAATCTCATGTATCTCCTTACATACACACACATACACATACCCTACCTCCGAAAGGATCTCCCTTCTTGTCTTCTCATTCCTATATACTCGGTATTCCAGAAGTCTTAGTACACCTTTAAGCTATTAAAAATTAAAAACTTTTTAGTCTTTAAGTTAAAGACTAAGACTTTTGGGACACACTGCATATAGTTTCCACTCTCCTGGTCAAAAAATTGGCAAACTGGAATAAGAAAGCAAAAGATGCTATTATCCATTCAACAAATAGGAAAAAAACTGGAGGCAAAATAGATTTGGTTGTAAAAAAAAAGGGGGGGGTGTACAACAAAAATAATGGATTCAGAATAAGGAAAATAAATTAAGAAAGAAATATTTGTAGTAGCTATATCTGAAAAAAAAGTCTGACACTCAGAATCTATAGCAAATCGACAGATTTATAAAAGTATCACCCATATCAATCAATCCATAAACATTTATTAAGCACCTACTATGTGCCAGACACTTTCCTAAGTGATGGATAATTGATAAAATGATAGAAGCTGTTCTTAAAATAAAAAAAACAATTTGTTAATGATTCTTCAACAATTGTTCATGTTCTCCACTAATTAGAAAAATATAAAATAAATTATATTTAAGGTACTACCATATGCCCATAAAGCAAGCAAACATAATTATTGGGCAAAGCAAAGGATGTGGTGAAGCAAGCATGCTATTTTGTTGATGGTGGAGTTGTAATTGGCACAATCTTTATGGAGAGCAGTCTTGCAACATATAGTGAGAGTTGCCAAATCAATCATGCCCTTTGCCCTGGTGATTCCACTTTTAGAACTATAAACCAAGAAGTATATTGAAACAAAAAAAGAACTATCCATACAAAGATATTTATAGTTACTTTATTTGTAGTAGTGAAGAACTAAAAGCAACCTATTTACCCACTGATTGCAGAATGGCTAAATAAATTTCAGTAGGCCAATGAAAAAAGAATATTATTGTGCCATGAAAAAAATAATATAAAGAATTTAGAAAGCTAAATATTTAGATTTCAGAAATTTAGAAAATTTAGAATTTAGAAAGATTCAGAACAAGGAAAACAGAATCAGAACATTCACAATGACTATGATTATATGAAATTAAAAGAACAGTCACAAAACCTATTAACTACATGCATAGAAAAAGAGGTCAAATGGGAACACAAAGAAAATAAGATATTATTGTTATTTTATTAAAATTAGCTTATGGTCTTTTTCACTGAGTAAATGTTTTAAAGTTTCAAGATTTATGCATTTATATGAGATTTTATTCCTTGTTTAGTTTATTTGATTGTGCAAAATGAGCATGTCATCGTTGCCCATGAGTCCTTTCTGAACTCATTGGCCATAACTTCTAATTTAAGGAAGCTACCTATCATTCATTGGAAAAAGCCTCAGGATGTCAGAATTCCAAGAGACTGGTACCTGGAAAAAGTGAATGTCCTAGGAGCTACATGCCAGTTCAAATAGGTAGGTAGAAAACCTTTGAGCAGATTAAGAAAGAAGAGGGGTTACAGACTGAATCTGCAGTGGGGTCTCCAGAGTAAGGAGGTCTACTAGTATCTGACTAACTGTAGATCCAGAAAGGTAAATAACAACACCTGAGACCACAGATCTCCTTTCTGGCAACTGACTAAGCTGAGAGGAGATGGGGAAAGACTAACTTTTCCTTCACTCTGCCCCAGAATAAGAGGCAGTGTTCCCATACCTAAATTAGCTTCCCCAGGAATTGTTGCTTCCCCATCTGTTCCTGTAGGAGATTACAGTCATTTGAGTATGGTGTGTATGTGTGTGTGTTTGTGAAGAGTGATTACATTATTTGTTGTCCTATATGAGTTATCTTGCTTCTCTCCTTAATTAAATATTCTGATATTTGATTTGTGGCTACATGACTTGTAAATAAAAAGTAAGGATTGGGATGGGAACTTAAGTTATATTCCTATACTTAAGATTACCTAAAGCACTTTGGTAGATTAAAAGTAGCTAAGGTTTATAGATCTGAAGGTTTATAGACCTGGTTATATAAGGAAATTCCAAATGACAGGATGTAATAAGCTGATTCATCATATACCAAAGTGCCTAGGAAACAATGTTATAAAAATGAATTTATATAACAATTAGAAAAATTATAGAAAATACCTTTAGTCCTGATGAAGAGTGTAATATGCACTTCCTGGGTAAGGGAATATCACTAATACAAAAGGGCACATGATGCTTTGTATTTTATATTCATAATATTATATTTCATTGAAGTTCCAGAGATTGCCTATGAATCTAGGCAATGAAACATAGAACCTGTGGACTTAGGTGAGACTAATCTTAAAATGTTGAGAAACTTTTATAAGGACAAGGAAGTTCTACCCTCATCCCAGAAGTTTTCAATCTCTTCCAGGAAATCCATATCAAACTTGAAGGCAATAGGGTAGAGTGGAAAGAGTATTGGCTTTGGGTAAGGGGAGCTTTGCTCAAATCATGGCTCTGCTGACTACTTTACAGTTGTGATCTTTGGGAACAACCTTTATAATTATCACTACCTTGCCTCCCACCTGAAGGATTCCCGTTTAATGGATGTCTGTAGTAATTTTCTTCCATTCTTAGAGAATCAAAGTAAATTAGACTCTAAAGATGTTCTTTGCAATTTATCATAAGATTAAAAAAAAAACTAGTCTGTGTTGAGCCCAATGGGTGAGACACTCTAGCAGATGTCTTTGGTCTCAAGTCCTCTTCTAAATTAAAGTTTTTAATTTCTCAGATTCTGGAATGTAAAGTCCCCCAAGGCACCTTACAAATTTAGAGACTATTTTGTGGATGTTCAGTTCCACCAGGTCACAGTTAGGGGTGGGGATTAATGGGTAAAGACCCTGACTGTCATTAAGACTAGGACTAGATACCAAAGGCATTTGATAGAGTTTTTCACCTCTTGTCATAATGTGGACTCACCTTAAAAAAATCTTCCTGATTAATTATAAATGACATAGAGTCTAATTTAATTAGACTGATTCTCTGAGTAGAGAAAAATAAACTGAGGTAAACTCTTCAAGTGGAATCCTCCAGGTATGGGGCAAGTTAAACCATGAAGATAAGTTAATATGAAAAAGAAAGAATAGTTACCTCCCACAAAACCTTATGACTCCTTCCTCTTGCCCCATCACTAGATGGGAATTTCCCTAGGCCTTGGGGACAGTCAGTAGTAGCAGAGGGCCAAGGGCAAAGACCTGTCAGTGATATAGACACACAGTCACAAGGAAGGAAGGGAGGAAGGGATTTGTTAGCCCCTACTATGTGCCAGAAACTGTGCTGTGCTTTACAAATATTATCTTAACTGTTTATATGCATATGTGTGTGCATATAAATACATACGCACATAGCACACACACATATTCTTCTTAGTGTTGACAAATTTTTTCAATGCACTGCTTTGATCACTGTAAAGCTCTGTATAAATGTTAGTCATACTATTAATACCTTATGACTCCTGTACTAAAAGCCTTCAGTATTTTCTCATTCCCTTCTCAATAAAGTTTAAACTTCTGCTTCTTGCAATCAAGAACCTCCACAAAACAGTTTTCACTGACCTCTCTAAGCTTATTGTATCCGGTCCCCTTCATGTGCTATATCCAAACTGCTCTACTTACCATTCTATCCTTTGCTTTACTCCTCTGTCTCCATGCCTTTACATACATTATCTCCATACATTATCTACCTAGAGTAGGTTCTTCCCCATTTCTATGCTTTCTATATTATTCAAAATAAGAGTTTTGATATCCTTACTTTCCTTCAAGACCCATCTGCCCCTGACTACCACACTCAAAACTTATCTCAATTTCTCCATAGTGTTGGTCCCACCAAATTCATATCCAAAGGTACCATTGAGTCTTTTTTTTTTTTTTACTGAATTAGGGTTATAAAGGTTGTTCCTAAAGATCACTCTTTGCTTCTTGAGGCATTGATGGTGGAATAGCAGCAATATCTAGCCTAGATTCTAACTCCCAGATTCATGTAACTTTTGTTACTAACCCAGGTTGAAGACACCACTTCATGTACCTAGAACTGAAAGGAATGAGTGTCCAAGCCAAGGAGGCTCCATTTCTCTGAAAGCCCTGGCCACATCCCTTATAGCACAGTTCTCTCACCACATTCATGACACCATGGTGCAACTAAAGACAATGACACAAAGAATAGCAAAGAGGAAGCTGCCAAACTAAAAGGCCTTTTTGAACGATTCTGAAGTTAAGCAAAGAGCCTACCCTTTACAACATGGGTTAGCCAACTGGAAACAGTTGCCAAATGCCCACATATGGGCAAGGTAAGCTACCTTACCAAGGTATTTCCTTTACACATCATCTCAATTCTCTCAGAAGTAGGCTCCTAGATTCTTCACATGGAAAGGCACCATCTCAGGTGGTCTGGGCATGCACTAGACTCCATTTTAGTCTTTTACCACAGAAGCACTATTAATACTTAAGAGTATTTAATTAATATCTTCAATGCTAAAAGGATGATATATCCAGGACAGGTAAATATAAATGGATAATGAGGAAAGGGAGGAGAAGATCTAGAAGAGATAAGCTTAGGGTGATATAGATCAATAACATCCATAAGAAATTACATATAAGTCTCAAGTTTTACAGATCACTTTACAAACAATACCTAATTTGAGTCTTCCCTATAAATAAGGTGCTATAATTATTATCTCCATTTTATAGAGGCTTAGAGAAGTTAAATGGTTTGCCCACAGTCACATTGTTAGTAAGTATTGTGGCAGAATTCAAACTCAGATCTGTTGTAAGTCCAATAAATCTATTTACTACTCCATGCTGCCTGTCCTAAGGTCAATATCAGATCTTGGGGTCAGGGAAAGCAAGTGCAGTATGATGGAGCAATTCTTGGGGTAGGTTATACCATAGCAGAAAGATGCAGTAAGAAAGGAAGGGTGAAAAAAATGAAGAGGAAGCTCTAAGGATATAATGGATCTATTTCATTAAGATCAGCTTTGATTGGTCTCAGTGGATCATCTTGATCTTCTTTAACTAAGACCATGGCTGAATTAATTTTTTTTTACAATCTCATAGCTTGTTAAGATAGATGAAGTAATATCAGCTCTACCATGTCTAATTCATATGTTTTTTTAAAAAAAAAGTAGACCCAGGTTCAGAAGGATTAAAGTACATGAAGGAGACCAGCAGGATAGGGCATCGTAAAGGTCAAAGGAAGAGAAAAGAACTGATCAGAGGGAAAATTGAGTTTCCTAATCTTGTCTTATCTTTAAAACTTTCTTCAGATAGAAGACCTTTGGTTCAAACACAGCTCAGAAAATTTTAACCTGTTTGAATATTGATTGCTTAAACTACAAATAGAAGATTGAATTAGATTCTGCTTTTAAGTCAAGCATTGGAACCCTTAGGGGAAAAAGCACCAGAAATACTTGTCCCATAGCCAAGGAAATAACCTACTCGGACCATTTGTTAAATGAGAATTTGTGGTTCATATCTGGATCAATTAGATAGCAATGACTGAGTAGAGACAACACTGGATTTGGACCTTAGTTTAAATTCCATCTCTTCTACTTGCTAATTGTATGACTTTGGATGAATAATTTCACTTCTCTAGATACTCCCTCTCTTCCCCCCCCCCCCCCATTTTTCTTATCTGTAAAATGAGGAGGTTGGACTAGAGTTCTAAGGTTCCTTCCAATTCTAAATCCTTACTCTAATAATCTGGCGATTCAATTATATTTTTGTGTGCCTTTTACCAGGCCACATCCTGACCCTTCTCATCCTTTGCCATTCTTGTCTATGACTTTGTAAAACTTCCAAAGAAAATCTACCCAATGTACTTGAAGCTTTCCTCTGGTTCCTTGAGTATTTCCTGGATGTCAGTGCTGTACTTTAGCTATCTGTCTTTTATCCCTTGCTCTCACTAGAGGAGTGTCCTAGCTCCCTTTCTGGTCATACGTTTCCTCAGTGATGTCTTTTTGACATTGATATAGACCTTTGATATTTGTCATTATTGAGAATGCTATAATTTGATCATTCATCTTTCCATGTCCCTTTGGGACCCTGTAATTGGGGTAGGTTATGTCATATGCCACAAGATTTGGAAAAACAAAAAAAACCTATTTTCCAGATGAAGAAACTCCCTACCTATGTAGTTTGGTAACGTCTCTGCAACCTCCTTTCTTGGAAAGCTGCCTAGAGGGGGAAGAAGTTAAATAGCGTAACACAGCCAGTACAGCCTATATTTATCAGAGGCAAGACTTGAACCCAGGTCCTCCTGGTTCTAAAGTCAGGTCTATGTCCACCGTGCAAGTCTGCCTCTTATGATTATTGATGGTAATTAATCTCATTAGCTTTCTCTTATATTTAAAAATTATTCTAAGTTTTCTCTTCCTTTAGACTGTGAGATTCTTGATATCAGGGACAGTTTGACTTCCTTTGTATCACTAGTGCATACATAGTGGCACTTAATAAATTCTTATTGATTGACATGGAACTCAGTTTCATAGTCACATTCTATTTTCTTTATAAGCAGAACCTTTTAGTTTGGTAATTTTTGACTTTTTAAAAAACATCCTCAATTATGGCTTTTTCCACTTCATAATACTATGGTGTTTTGTAAATATAATAGTCAATACCAAATTCTGATGACTGGTGAATTTCCACGTAGGGGCATGTTATATACCTATTGGGCAGGAGAGAGTGGTTCTAAGCCAAGAGAAAACACCACCATAGAAGAATGGGGATATTGTAAGACTGGGGAAAAGAGTACACAGTGCACTGTTTGGAGTAAAGCAGTAGGAACTAATCCATATTCACACCTACTCTCTTCCTGGAATGTCTTGGCTCCACCCTGAGACTTGAGCTCCATCCACACTGTTTTGATAACTACTTTAATACAGTTTGAACTAATATTAACTGGTTTAAATTGATTTGAATTGGTTTATACTTGCTTGAACTGGTTTATACTGCTGTTTGAACTGGTTAATCCTGGTTTAAACTGATTTGAACTGCTTTATGCTGATTAACCTGGTTTGAACTGATTTATAATTGTTTGAACTGGTTTAAACTAGTATATACTGGTTTAAACTGAATTGTACTGGTTCAAACTAGATTGAACTAGTTTGCACTGGATTAAACTGATTTGAATTTGTTATCACTGTTTGAACTGTTTTTAACTACTTTTCACTGGATTAAACTGGTTTGAAATGTTTTTCACTAGTTTGAATTGTTATGCACAGGATTTAACTGGTTTGAATTGGATTAATTTTATCTGAACTGGTTTGCATTGAATGAGATTTTTAAAACTAGATTAAATTGTCTTGACCGATATTAAACTGATCTGAACTGGATTAAACTGGTTTGGACTTTATTAAACTGGGGATCTTGTCTAAGGTAACAGCTATTGAATATTCAACAGTCAGGTTAAACTCAGTACTATAACTTTAGATACAGTGCTCTTTCCACTGTGTGTATGGGTGTATGTGAAGGAAAGAGTATATGTGTATGTGTCAAAGGAACCAGGTTCTTGAGCACATACAAATAAGCTTACCTAACTTAATGAAATTATCTAGTTATCTAGAAATTAAGTTATCTAGATTTTTGTGGCCAGATATTCTAAATCTTTAGTACCTTTTATGGTGCAAGATGAATAGTAAATACATGTTTGTTTATCATTAATGTGCCCAGAATAAGTGCTCATTGACTCTGAGAAGTCACATATATTATATGGTCCAGGAGGCACTATAGTTTTTCCAGCATTTCCTAGTTCTACTTCACTTTCATCTCCAACTGTGTTTCAGACATCTCAGACTGGATGTCAAGTGCACATCTTGAACTCAATGTATCCAAAATAAAACTCATTATATTTCCTTCTAAAGCCTCTACCCTTCCTAATTTCTCTATTACTGTAGAAAATAATATCAACCTTCCAATCCCTCAGACTTGCAACCTAGGAGTCATCCTGGCTTCCTCACCATCCCTATCCCCCATGGCCAATCTATTGATTTCACATTTGCAACATCTCTCAAATATTCCATTTTTTTCTCTTTTGACATTGCCACCACTCTAGTGCATCACTTTAAGCCTGGATTATTGCAATAGCTGGTTGGTAGGTTTGCCAGATTCAAGTCTCTCCCCACTCTAATTCATCCTTCATTTAGCCACCAAAGTGATTTTCCTAAAACACAGACCCCATCATGTCACCCCACTACTCAACAAACTCCAATGGCTTCTTATTGCCTCCAGAAGCAAATTCAAAATGCTCTGTTTGGCATCACCTAGTGTCCTCCTACCTTTCCAGTCTTCTTTTTACCCTACTTCCCTGCTCCCCTCTTTAATCTAGTGACACTGGCTTTCTGGCTGTTCCACAAAAATGACATTCCACCTCTCTGCTCTAGGCACTTTCTCTGACTGTCCTCCATGCCTGGAAAGCTCTCCCTCTTCTGCTTTCACTACTGACCTCCTCGACTTCCTTTAAATCCCCCAAAAAATCCCATCTCCTACAGGAAGCTTTCCCCAAACCCACATGATTCCAATAGCTTCCCTCTGTTAATTATTTACTTTTTATCACGTATGTAGCTTCCTTTTTATACATTTGTTTGCATATTATCTTTCCTCTTCAGTTGTAAGTTCCCTGAGGGTAGGGACTGTATCCTGAGAATTTAGCCTAGTTGCTGGCATATAGTAGGTGCTTAATAAATGTTTATTTATTGATTGAATAGGACTTTGTTGGTCTAAATTAGCCCAGAAGGCAATTGGGCACTTGCCTCGTGGCCACTGAGATAAGTTGTACCTTTCCTACATTTCAGAGATGAGGAAGATATCAGTTGTCTGCTGCCAACTCAGAACTGTGCTATTGGTCTAAAGAAATTTGTCCAACCTGTTTTGTGGTGGTAGTCTGCCTCTAAAGATTAGGAAATGTCTCTGAAGAAAAAAAGATATTTGTTTGACTTCCATTTCCCCCTCAAGTTTAAATCTGACAAAATGTCTCAGTCAATCAGCAAATAAGTTAGGGAACCAAATTGCCTCAGGAACTGCTTAATAGCATAGGCTTATACCAATTGGAGTGGAAAGGTAAATTTAAAGAGATTGGCATGGATAAGACTCAAGTCTAATAAAGGCCTAACAATTATATTTTCTGTTTTTAGGATATTTTAACAAAGATCAGTAAAGATGATCTAGTCAAACTGTGCCATTTAGGTTCATTCTCTGAAAGACAGGAACATAATGACACATTTTCCTTGGCTGTCCCTTATGCCCAGAACTCTCTCTACCTCCTCCCCTCCTCTTCCCAGTCTTGTTAGCTTCCTTCAAGTCTCAGCTACAGTCCCATTTATGCAAGAAGCTTTTCTCAGTCTGCCTTAATCTTGCTACCCTCCCTCTGAAATTATCTCCAGTATATCCTGTATATGCTTGTCTGTACATAGCCATCTCTATATTTTCTCCCCCATTAGACTGTGAGTCCCTGGATAGCAGTGGCCATTTTTTACTTTTCTTTTTATCCCTAGCACTTAGAATAGTGCCTGACACATAGTAGGCACTTAGTAACTGCTTGCTGTTGATTTGATAATGACATTTACTGTCAAACTCTGAAAAATAAATGACCAAAGAGCCAGATGTTATATCAACTGTTAACTCTGAAAAATAAAATAAAATGAAACCAAAGAGCTCACAGAAAGTCGAAAAGCCTTCTTTATATTGTTGGAGAAGGGAAATTAGCAGTGTGTGCCCAAGGCAGTGAGGCTAAGCCTTGATACATATAGGTGTGGCTAGACAAGGAGCCCGGTGGTAAAGGGTAACAGCAACAATGAGACAAGCTCATCTAGTGAAAAAAAGTCTATTCATAGCAGAATTTCATGATGGCAAGTGGTTCCTGCAGGTGCTTGTCTGAGCCCAGGGATCACCTGGGGCTGACTTGAGCCATTTCTGTGATTTAGCTTAAGCAGAGTTCATCCTGCAGATGAGCACAAAGAATTGTTGTTATGTGAAGCTCAGAGCACAACTTGCTTGCTGGGCCTTAGGTCTGGAAAAAAAAAGGGTGTCTCCTAATAGTGAAAAGAGAGGGGTCATCTTGGTATGGAGATCCTGACAATACTATTGAAACAGATAATATTTCAGCCCCTAATAAGGGCCAAAGCCTGAACTAATCAATCAGACTGCTTTGCTTTGCTCTAACAATGCCCTTTCCTGTGTCAGCAACATCAAAGACTCGATAAGGCTGAATAGTAGGACTTCTCTTATCTTTCCTAGAGGCATGTGTTATGTGGGGGATGCTCAGGAATCCTGGGATCATAATTGCCAACTGACACCACTTTGTTAATTGTCTTGTCAATTTGCATTTACAACTTATTCAATTAAGAAACTTCCTTTCTAAAAACATACGGAGACCATAAATCTGAGGGACACAGACATCCTGGGATTGTCCTAAAACATGAAAACTGTCATTTTTGTATCAGACAGTCAGAACTTAGGTTTTGGCTCCCTGTATATACAAGCTCAAAAGCTTTGGCCAACTTTGAGGGAATAAATAATATAAACATCTATCACCTAGCCTGTTTGTCTCCTTTAACCAAACTTTCAGGTCAACAAAACAAAATTGACAATCTAATATAATGTAAAGTGCCTTGTATGCTGGCTCTGCTGCTTATTACCTGTGAGACCCTGTCTCATCTCTCTGGATCTCCATTCCTTCATCTGTAAAATAAAGCATTGAACTGGATATGATCTCTAATGTCTCCTTAACTCTAAATTCTATAATTTTGGAGCAGAATTGTGAGTCAATATGTATCATCAAGTGAAACCTGGATTTAAATCCTACTTTTGGAACTTTATATCTGGGTGATCTTGGGCTGCTCACTTAACTTTTCAGTTTCAGTTAAGGTTCCTTGGAAGCTTTCCACGAGTAATGAAGTTCCCTTACCTCATTGTGCTTACCTAAGCATGTTTCCATTCTTGATTTTTATCTTATGCAGAAAAACGAGCTATAAATTAGGTAATTGTATTCTAAGGAATATGTTTTTTAAAACTCACTAAAATGGCAAGAAGGCCTGGTGATCAACCAAGTAGATTAGCTAGTAGGAGAGAAGTTGTCAAGAACATGGTCAGTATGTCCATAAATCTGAGTGCAGCTCATCTCCACATAGCAGTGCCAGGGAAGGGAAAACATAGAGTCAGAGATTTAGATTTGGCTTTTTTTAGGGTAACTTTCAAGAGTATTCTAAAGGTCATGAGTCACCCTTCCCTCCTCCTCCCCCTAGCAAAAGGAACTTGGAATTTAAATGAGCCACTTCATGGAACTACAGCTGGGTCTCCTTCCTCAAAGCATGCTGCTCCTGAAACTGTTCCAGGAATGGTCTGATGTTTGGTCATGAACCTGAGGGGTAGAACACTTCTATGAATATGTACTGTGCATTTTTCAATGCTTTGTTTTTCAATCATGATTTTGTATTATAAACTTAATTACAATCAACAAATACAATCAAATAAACAGAATGAGGAATAAAGTCCCATGTCAAAACAAAAGACAAACTATATTTTGATAAAACAATCTCTCTTTCTCTCCCCCCTCACCCCCGTATATGTGTGTACACATAAAGCTTAGGTAAAAAAAATTTTTTTGCTCTCTATACCATGAACATGTCTTTTACATCTGCATACCAATAGGGGTTTATTTTAATACAGTCTTAGTCAGTGTGCATGTTCTGAGACTTCTGTATTTGCTTTGTGTCACCTCTTATTTATGAACTCTTCCACATTGCTTTGCATTCTCTGTATTTTTTTTCCATTTTTACAGCACATCTAAAATACAGGGTAGCAGGAAGAACCTTATTTTCATATTTAGAGGCCCTGTTTTCAAATACCATTTCTGCTGCTCTTTAGATGTGATTCCCTTAGGTATGTAAGTCACTTTACTCCTTTGGGCTTCAGTTGTTTCATCTGTAAAGTGAAGAAGTTAGACTGATAATCTCTAAGTTTCCTTCAGGAAAGCTCTGAATCCTAAAACCCTATGACTATTTTGTGGTATTAACATTCTAAGATATGTTTAGGATAAACATATCTATCAATTCCCTAATTTTTGCTTGCCTATGGGTATAGGCACCTTAGTATAAGATTACTATTTATGACTCTGCCTAAAAAAAATCAATCAACTAGCATATTAAATAATCATTCTAATTTTTAATAAATACTAAGAACTAGTGATTTAATTGTGTGTTATTCTTGTAGTTATACTTAAAAATGACTGTCAGTGGTCTCTTCGTTATTCAGCTTACTATTGAAATCTATGTATAATACTTTTTGCATTTGATTATTATATTAGTTAATTGTTCTTAAAAATTCTCTGAAGAGGAAGTTGATTGTATAAAGTTTAGTTCTGCCTATGCAAAATTATACCAAATTTGGGGTGGTTGAGAATATAGAAAAGCATTGTGTATATCCTACTCACCCCAGGGGCTCTTCTAAATCTTTTTCTCCCTTCTCAAGTCTTGCATGGTTTGAGGCCCCCCATTCTCTCAGCTGAAAATTTTGCCTCATATTTCACTGAATAAATTGAGGCCATTTGCCAAAAAGTTCCCTCTTATCTCCTCCCCCTCATCTCATATCACTCAGAGATGAATTTTACTACTATCTCCTTCCTTATACTTGTCTCAAATGAAAAGGTAGCCTTTCTCCTTGCCATGGCAAACCCATCAACCTACACCGATGATCCCTTTCCATTTCTTCTTTTCCAGTAGATTGCCTCCTCCATCATCCCTACTCTCATTTAACTTCTCCCTTAACTGTATCCCCATTCTCAAAAAATGTTCTCCTAAACACACACATTGCCACTAGTTATTCATTCTCTTCTCCTTTATGTTATCTTGTCTAGGTTGTCTTGTCTGTACATTTTCATGTTACTGCTTTGTCCTAGTTCTCCACCCTTTTGGTCTCTTAATTGCCAAATCTGATGGTCTTTAGTCAGTTCTTCCCTTTCTTGACAATTTTTCTCAATTCTTCTTCTACAGCCTTTTACATTGTCAGTCACTCTCCTTTAAGTTGTCTCTAGGTTTTCATGACACTGCATTCTCCTGGTTCTCCTACTACCTGTCTGACCATTTTTCTCATTCTCCTTTGCTGGACCTTTGTTCAGGTTATGCCAACTAACTGTGTGTCCCCTAGATTCTTTCCTGTACTTTCTTCTTTTGTCCCTCTATATGATCTTATCTGTTCCCATAGATTTAATTATCATCTCTATGCAGATGGTTCTTTGATTTGTCCAGCCCTAACCTCTTTCATTACTTCTAGTCCTTTTTTTTTGAAGGGGAGAAGGGAAGGCAATTGGGGTTAAGTGACTTATCCAAGGTCACACAGCTAGTAAGTGTGTCAAGTGTCCAAGGCTGTATTTGTCCTGACTCCAGGGCCAGTGCTCTATTTACCGCGCCACCTAGCTGCCCCATTTTTAGTCTTATGTATCTAATTGCCTTTTGGACATCTAGAAATGGCTGTGTTATAGACATCTTGAACTCAATATATCCAATACTAAACTCATTATCTTTCTGCTAAACCCACCCACTTAACTTCCCTATTACTATTGAAGATACTGCCATGTTTCTAGTTACCCAGTATCATAATCTAGCATTCATCCTCCACTCCACATTTTCTCTAATAACTCTTCCCCACCTCATCCCTCATATCCAATTTGGTGCCAAGTCCTGTCAATTTGGCCTGCATTATATCTCTCAAATATGTCCCTTTCTCTCCTCTGACACTGTCCCAAATCTGGTGCAGGCCTTTTTCAACTCACACCTGGACTACTGAAATAGCCTGCTGGTTAAGTCTCCCTGGCTCAGGTTCCTTCCTATTCTAGTCTATCTTCAATTCATCTGTCAACCATAGATCTGAGCATGTTACTTTCCTTTTTCAGTAAGTTGCAGTGGCTACTTATCACCTCCAGGAT
This sequence comes from Gymnobelideus leadbeateri, assembly GCA_011680675.1. Taxonomy (NCBI): domain Eukaryota; kingdom Metazoa; phylum Chordata; class Mammalia; order Diprotodontia; family Petauridae; genus Gymnobelideus; species Gymnobelideus leadbeateri. The sequence goes on from WOXC01009885.1 coordinate 118,087, forward strand.
CAAATATAAAACCTGTTTGGTTTTCAAAGACTTTCATGACCTGGCCCACCCCTACCTTTCCAGTCTTCTTACAACTTATACCTGCTTATATAGACATATTCTTCTTTCCAGTGACATTGGCCTCCTTGCTGTTCCTCAAACAAGACACCCCATCTCCCAACTATGGGCACTTTTTGTTGACTATCCCTTTGCCTGGAATTCTCTCCCTCCTCATCTCTGTGTCTGACCTCCTTGGCTTCCTTTAAGTCCCAGCTAAAATCCCACCTTTTAGCAGAAGCCTTTCCTAAGCCCTCTTTATTCGAGTGCCTTTCCTATGTTATTTCCAACTTACCTTGTTCATATCTTGTTTGTACCTAGCTGTTCACAAGTTTTCTCCTCCATTAGATTGTGAGCCTTTCTGTGCATCCCTAGGACCTAGCAGTAGCCATCTATAGTCCTTCTTATTTATATTTTGCCATTGGACCCAGAAGGCTCTATAGGAGAAAGTGAGTTCTGGTGACTTTACATAGTCCTCCTTCACTTAAATCCAATTCACTTGCAAGTTATAGCATCACCTTTCTGATGCCATAGTCCTCTTTGAGAATGAAGGACAACCACCTTTGAGTAGTACAGGCTGCCCTACTGGGCCCCAATTGGCCAGTTCCAGTTGAGCAACACAGCCCCTCTCCTCTCTTCCCCTCCCCTCTCTTCTCTTCTCTCCTGAATGTAAATTTTGATTGATGAAACCTTACAAGATATCTTGGGATTTACAGGCTTGATTTCTTTCTTAAGTAACCATGCCTTAAGCCAAATTTGTTCTGGTTCTCATGCATTGCACAAGATTAGGTCCCAGGCCAAGCCCTACTTACTGTCTATTGTTTGGATTTTGATGGCTCAAAGTGTAAATAGCAATTATTTCTGTTCTGACCAGAAATGATACTGAATTAATACTTTTCATAATGTAGCCCCAAGACTAAAAAACTAACTTTGGAGTAATGACTTTTTTTTTTCATAACTGCAGTATGCAAACAGGCAGAGAAATTGAAGACGGCAGAATGAGAATAAGGAACAAAGAGTAGTTCTGTTAAGCTGAAACAAAAGTACATGAAGGAAGTAATAGATGAGGGTAGAAACAGGCTGAGGGGGACCTTGAATGCCAGAAGTAAAGGTGGTTAAATTTTTTTAACAGAAGCATAATGTGATCAGAGTAGTGCAATAGAAAGATTGCTTGCCTTGACCACAACTCTCCTCCTTTGAAAATGTAACAGACTAGGAGGAGTGACCTAGCCCTGAATCTGATCTATGACCTTACTGAAACACCAATGGGTGTGGCTATCAGTTCAGAGCATAAGGTGATCAGTTATCCTTTAATCTTGAACACCTTAGATTTAATCATTCACACCCTACCACAACAATTATCTGTCTCCAGATCCATTCCATTTCATCTCAAGTTTGTCTTACCCAGACTGTGTATGTCTCTTTAAGAGCTATCAAACATGGGCGGCTAGGTGGCGAAGTGAGTAAGAACGCTGGCCCTGGAGTCAGAAGGACCTGAGTTCAGATTCGGCCTCAGACACTTAATACACACAAATGAAAAAAACCTAGCCGTGTAACCTTGGGCAAGTTACTTAACCCCAATTGCCCTCCAAAAGGCAAAAAAAAAAAAGAGCTATCAAACAAAACTTCAGTCCTCTTCAGACTCCAAGAGCTAGATAGTCCCAAGTCACTCTTCTGGGCAAAGAGAGGGAGTGCTTGTCACTGTGGACTACAAAATCTTAAGATGGCAGTCAGTTGTCGAAGTCCTGTTACATTATGATGTTAACGAAATATCACATATACTGGCAGACATAGTTAATGTGCTGCTTGGTTTGACTGAGTTGCTCTTTCCTCTCTTTCTTTTCTATATTGCAAAGGGCAGGGAAAGAGGGGATTTATCTGGATATTAAGGCACTGTTAAAAGATTTTCAATAAAAATAAGTTTTGAGGGCAGCTTGGTGGCATAGTGAATAGAGCACCGGCCCTGGAGTCAGGAAGACCTGAATTCAAATCCGGCCTCAGACACTTAACACAAAAATTAGCTGTGCAACGTTAGGCAAGTCACTTAACCCCAACTGCCACCCCCTCCCCCCCCCCCAAAAAAGAAAAAAAAACAAAAAAAGTTTTGATTTTTACATGTGTGCATGTACTTTTAAAGAATTGTTGTTTCAGTCATTTTTCAGTCATGTGCAACTCTTCTTGATGCCATTTGGGGTTTTCTTGGCAAGGGATAACGGTGTGGCTCAGTTCTCTTTACAGATGAAGAAACTGAGGCAAACAGGGTTAAGTGATTTGCCCAGGGTCATACAGCTAGTGTCTGAGGGTGGATTTGAACTCAGGAAGATGAGTCTTCCTAACTCTAGGCCCAGTACTCTATCCATTGCACCTAGCTGCCCCTTTTAAAGAGTGGTTTAGCTGTATGAAGAATGAATTGGGTAAGGCATAGATTAGAGGCACTGAGACCAGTTAGTAGACCATAAGAGATTAGAGTATAAACTAGAGTATCTCCTTAAAATCATTAACCATAAATAAACATCTATGTAAGTGTACAAAAAAGGATGTCATATGAATGTGTAAATATCAATGTTCAGTTTTAAGTATATATTCATTTTAACAAGTCTCTAACAGAACTACCATTTGTTTTATCTTCTGATTTTTTTTGTGTCTTCTGTGCATTTCTTATGCTTCCTTGTTGCTCTTTTTTTCCTTTCTGATTTTACATCTCTAATACAGCCCACTAGGAGGGTAACCACACTGGCATACCCAGGATGGCTGCTAGCACAGGTTCTTAGATCTGCTTTACCAGGAAAGATAGCTGTTTAAGGGGCCAACAATTTTTTTAAAATTACATTCATGGGGCTAGGTGGCACAGTGAAGAGAACTCTGGTCCTGGAGTCAGGAGGACCTGAGTTCAAATCCAGCCTCAGACACTTAACACTTACTAGCCTTGTGACCTTGGGCAAGTCACAAACAGAGAAAATACAAGCATAGAAATAAAGACCAACAGACAGTGCTCTAACTGCCTGAATCAAGTATATACTTTGCATATATCCCTGGTTTGAGAGAGCTTTTACATCTGAGCAGTCAGGGAGCTCTGAACATATGGCCACTCAGAATCTTGACATAGAATCACAAGATCCTTTTTATAAGCAAGCCCTCAAAGCAAATACCAACTCAAAGTATATATACACTTCTCAGAGCCAGAAGGCCTCACAACTGTCAAGACTCAGTGCCTAATTAGAAATTAGCAAAAGGTGTGAAAACTTTCCTACAAGTAAGCCTACCCTAAGCAAGCTTCCCTTAATGGGCTCCACATGAGATCTGTTAATGAGCAGGGGAAGACCTTCTATCCCATTAACATTGCACTCACCAATGCAACCACAGAAACTTTCCATTGTAAGAAATGATTTAGTTATATAAAACCAATCAGTAACCTTCTAGCCCACTTTCCTATAGACTGGACATCGTGGCATTTTCTATACTCTAGCTAAACTGGATTACTCACTGTGCCCTCCTGTTAACCTGCTCTCTCCCACCTCTATCTTTGTACATGAATTTTACCATGTCTGGAATAAACTATTCCTCTAAGCCCCCTATCCTTCCCTACTGAAATCTTCCCCCTAATCCATGGTCTAGCTTAGGTGCCATTTCCTTCATGATACCTTTGTTGATCTTCCCAGCATAAGTGATCCCTCTCTTCTTGAATTTCTCAGGAGAATTTTATTTGACCTCTTCTATGAAATTCATTGTTTTCTAACTTGTATCAAAGTTATTTGTGAACATGTTTCATTCCCCAATCTCCATGAGATTGCAGTTTTCTTAAGGGCAGCAAATGTGTCATTTTGGGGGTGTGGGGAGAGGGGAGAGAAATCCTCTCTGGAAGTTCAAGAGAAGGAAATCACTGCCAAAGGGAGAGGATAGCAAAAAGAAGTCATTTCTACAGCTCTTGTTGACTATAAAGGCTCTTCTAAGAAAAGCAAAACTAGCGTGTCTTTGTTCCCCACTTCATTGTAGATAATCTATAATTATCTTTGACATAATTTCTCAGTCATTGAGAACCAATAAAGGTATATGCCTGTCAACAAAGGGCCAGGGAATATGTCCAGCTTCATATGAGGTTTCCCAGTCTAGCAAATTAGTACTTCCTTTCATCACCTCTGCTCTATATATGGAATTAAGTGCTCAACTAATATTTGTTGAAATGAACTGAATTTATAGAATGATAAGACTTAAAGCTGGAAGTTTCTTCTAGCTAAACCTATGATCCTAATCCAGCCCACTCATTTCAAAGACAAGGAAGCTGAGATCCACCCAGAGATGTTCAATGTTTTACTCAAGCAAGTGGCCAAATTATGGTTCAAATCCAGGACCTTCAAGTCCCAAATCCAGTGACCTATTATTCACTGTATCATGTGGACTTGATCTCTATTTGGTGGATTAGCTTTACCTACCTCATGGGTTTATCCAGGACAGACAAGTATGACCTATGGCCTACTAGGCAGAGAGAGGCACAGATCACCCAGTACAAAGGCCGTTATGTAAAAGCTCTTTCATAAAGAGTCTAGCAATCTAAGACCTATCTACTCCTACTAGTCAAACTGGTTGTCCTTTGACCTACAGTCTTTGCAGTGGGTCCTTTTTCAGACTTCGTACCCTGTCAGTAATCAATCTTAATGATGTTTCCACCACAACTATTGAAATATTTTACATGACTTTACTTGTTTAATGGGTATCTTATTGCTTGCTTTCTCAATAGGTGGAGGAGGAGCCAGAGGGAGGGAGAGTATTAGAAATGCAAAATAAATAAATAAAATGATGCATCAATGTTGAGTTCAAATTTTAGTTAGATTAAGCTAACTGAAACCAGGCTTATTTGCCCATATCAAGGTAATATGAAAATTTTATTTAAAAAAATTCATGGGAATCAACTACATTAACCAGTTGTTGGGTTATTTTTCATACTCACACTCTCAGAATGCAGTGTGACAAGAGTCTTAGATTCAGAGCAGAGAGCCTTGACTATGACACTCATTCCTTGTTAAAGTGGGTGAATTCTTCTTTCACACTCCTCAACTTTAGCATTCCTACCCATCTATAAAAGGATTAGAGTTAGGCTAGAATGATATTCCACCTCTGGCATTCTATGGTTCTACTATTTATATACATAATACACTAAACTTCAATTGATGATTCCTTCAGGAGAATTCAGTAAATGTAAATGAGCTCTCTTTAATTCATGAGTTACTACAACTGTACTTCTATACAAAAGTTTACAATTTTTGCATGATATTTGTTCATCTTTACTAACATAGTGACCTTCCCATAATCACTTCTGGAACATTAAACAAAATTATGCAAAAAAATTATGTTACTTGTTTGTAAATTGTTACTGGGTTAAATTCAGTTTGGGCATTGAGTACAGCATGGTTGAGGAGAGTCATAGAAGGTTAAGGGGAAGTGTAGGTGTATGTAGCTTTGCCAGAAAGAAGCAGCTTACCACAGAAACTAAGTCTGAGGAAAGGAGGGCCTAAGAGAGGGAAGAAGGAAGTGAACCACCCTCATGTCTGTACCATGGAGCAAAGGCCTATTTGTTCCATGTTAGTTATGTCTCTGATTTACCAGTGGTACAGTAGAGAAAACCCCCCACTGGATTTGGAGTCAGAGGACCTGGATTGAAATCCTGGCTCTTCTACTTATTACCTATAGGACCCCAGGCAAGTTTCGTCATGTTTCTGAGCCTCAGTTTCCTCATCTATAAAGACAACAAGGTTGGCTTAGATAGCCTCAGAGGGGCCCTCCAGTTCTAAATCTATGATCTTAATTATCCTAGTTTAGTCTTAATCATTGTGACTTAGGTTTGGCCTCCTTGTTTATGCTATTTCCCCTTTCTAGACTATCCTACCCTCAACTCTTCATTCTTTATATCTATCATTACCTTCAAGATCCTTTGCCTGGGAGTCACCTCCTTTATCATGTTAGCCTTATGGTGACCACTAATGTCCTGCCTTGTCCCTGGGTGATTGAGTTCTATCACATTAAAGTCAATGGCACTGGCCTCCTTACTATTCTAAGAACAAGACATGTCATCTCCTGATTCCAAGAATTTTCTCTGGCTATTCCTCATGTCTAGAATGTTCTCCCTCCTCATCTCTACCTCCTGGCTTCCCTAGCTTCTTTCAAACCCTATCTAAAATCCCATCTTCTATAGGAGGCTGTTCCCAATCCTTCTCAATTCTAGTGTCTTCCCTCTGTTGATTATTTTCTATTTATCCTGTATATAACTTGCTCGTACATAGTTTTTTCCATGTTGTCTTCCCTGTTAGATTTCGAGCTTCTTAGGAAGAAAGACTGCCTTTTCCCTTTGTTTATATACCCCGTACTTAGCACAGTTCCTGGAACATGGCAGACACTTATTAATTTCTTTTGACTGACTAACTGACCCAAGGAAGCAAATATTGTCAATGGTTTAAAGAGATTTTTCTAGGCCATTTGAAGTGAGAATCACTTTAACTATTTAGGGAGGATAGCTCAGTTAACCCATTTTAAAAACTAAATACAGAAAGAAATTTAAGTGACCACCATGATTTTCATTCTTTATCTTTTGAATAATTATGTTTCTGAAAGTGCTATAATTGACCCCAAGCAAAGCTTTAATACTCTCTATAAAATATTTTCAGAGTATGTTGAAAATTAAATCCTTAGACCCAGTGCCCAGAAATGCTCAAAGAAGAATAAACTTACTTCACCATAGGTTTTCATAAAGTTCTACCTTCTGAGTAGAAGCAGATGGTCAGGAGGTAATTGTGACCTACTTGGATCATTCAGGTGACAGATATGAAACTCACTCATGTACATATATAGTCTGAGAACTGATAGAGACAAATCACCTGGTCTCCTGACTTATGACTTGTGATATGGATCATTTTGGGATTAGTAGTTACAAGGAGGTAAATAATCCATCTCTCAAATTTCAACTCTCAACTAAACATGAAAAAATGAATTATCTCTATGAATGAATGAAATTAATAAGATCATAGAATTATAATTGTAGAACTAAAAGTTGCTTTCTTCTTTTCAAGTTAATAAGATTTTATTGAGGGCCTACTATGGGCCAGGCACTGCTTTCAACAAAGAATAATAATATACACTAGCTGGGTTTCTAATCATAAAACCTTAGACTGTTAGATCTGGAAAAGAACTCAAAGATCAAGTGAAACAACCCAATCACTTTATAAATTAGGAAACTGAGTCCCAGAGCAATTAAGTGACTTGCCCAAAGTCTACAAGTAGATTAGATCATTAGGACAGCTTTGTAGTTTTTCCCTGTTGAACTTTATTTGAATCACACTCTAGACTGACTTGCAATAAAGTGCAGTGAAATCCTGGGTGTGGATATAGCTTCACTAGGAGAGAGGTTAAACTAAAATGCCAGAGTGCATACTGGTCCCTTCTCCCAGATTATACTCTCTCCTTCCTTCTCTCTCTAGGCCTATCTAATTCCTATCCTTCCTTCAAGGCCAAGTTTAAGACATCCCTTTCTAGGGTAATAGAAGTAGAAGGTGAAAATGGGTAGACCACTCCATCTTGTTCTAAGAATTTGTATAGTTTAAAGTTCAATGCTAGATTATAAGCACCATGAGGGCAGTGACCTTGTTTTAACTCATTGAATTTCTGCTAGATTCTAGAATAACTCTGTATACTCTAAGTGCTTCTAAAGTTTTTTGTTGAATGAAAGAATTCATATTGCTTTACTGTTTCCTCTCCTCACCAATTTCTGCCCTTAAAATAGGGCCGTTCAATATTTAAGTTAATTCTCCCTTAAACCTCCAAGCCCCTCAATTTCCTTAATTCCCATGACCTACTCTTCTACTGTACAGCAGCCATCCACAGAGATGTTAAAATCCTGGGTCTCATTATTCTTAACCCCAAATATTCTGCTTGCTTAGTCAAAAATTCTCCATCTGACAATAACCTCCTATTATATCATTCTCCACTCTTTCCTCCTTTCTCCCAGATTCTGATAATATGATGGTCTTTCTCCCTGCCAAAGCTAATCCCTCTACATGTGTCCTTAATTCCACCCCCTCCTATTTTATCCAGTTTATTGGCTCCTCAGTCATTCTTCTAACCAAAATTTTAAATTAAATTAAAACCACAGTTTACCTTTATTGCCTTTATTGCCTCTCCTCTCACTCACCCTTTGCAAGCTGGTTTTTTACCTTGTCACTCAAATGGAACTATTATCTCTTTGAAATTATCATTGATCTCTGAACTGACAAATCTCATGGTCTTTTTTTTTTTTTCAGTCCTCTTGCTTCTTGATCTCTTTGGTGCATTTGAAACTGCTGAGCATACCCTCCTCTGGTGTCTTACCTGGGACTTCATGATATTCTCTCCTAATTCTCCTACTACCTAAGGTCTCCCTCTTATTTTCCTTCGTTGACTCGTCATTCACATTATCACCGAATTGTGGATGTTCAGAGTATGTTGAAAACTCCCACAAAATCCTTAGACCCAGAGCCCAAAAGTGCTCAAATAAGAATAAACTTACTTAACCCTAGGTTTTCATAAAGTTCTACCTTCTTAGTAGAAGCAGAAGGTCAGAAGGTAATTGTGACCTACTTGGATCATTCAGGTGACAAATATGAAACTCACTCACTACATTTTTTTCTCTTGATAATGTCATCAGCTCCCATATGTTTAGTTATAATCTTTATGCGATAACTCAGAGATTTTTAAACCCAATCTTAGTTTCTCACCTGTTTCAGCTCTGTGTAACCATTGCCTATTTAACACTTCAAAATGGATGTTCTAGAGAAATCTTAAACTCAAAAAAAAAAAAAAGCCTAAAAGAGAACTGATTATCTTCCCCACCCCCACTCCAAACCCATTTGTCTACCAAATTTCCCTATTTCTGTTGAAAGTGCCACCATTCTTCCAGTCTCTACACATCCACAACCTCAACATTAACTTGGACCCTGTTCTTTCTCACCCTAACTTAATTGCCAAATCTTGCCATTCCTAGCTCTCCTGAACTTTAAGTAAATATCTGACGATGTCACTTTCCTACTTAATGAACTCTATTGGTTCCCTTACTGCCTCTGAGATTAAATACAAATTCCTCTTTTTTGCATCTTAAAGACCTTCTCAACCTGACCCCTTCTTACTTTCCAGCCTCACTGTAGATTCCTCCCATTTCTGCACTCTGTGGTCCCACTAGACTGGCCTTCTGTGTCACTCACACTATACCACATCTCCATTCTCCATATTTTTTTTTACTTGCAGTCCCCCATGACTGGAACGCACTTCCTCGTTAGCTCCACAGCATAGAATCCCTCATTTCTATCAAGGTAAAGTTTGAGATCTACCTTCTATAGGAATTTTTCTGATTCTCCTCAACTGCTAATATCTCCCCCTTCTCAATGTTCTCCTTCTTCCTCTCAAACTATTGACCTCCCTGGCTTCCTTTAATTTTTTTTTTTTTAAGCAATCGGGGTTGACTTCCCCAGGCTCACTCAGCTAGTAAATTTTTGAGGTTAGACTTGAGCTCAGGTTCTTCTGACTCCAGGAGCTCTAACCACTGTGCAACCTTGCTGTTCCTGCTTTTTTTAAGTCTTAACTAAAATCCTACCTTTCCTAATCTCTCTTTATTCCAGTGCTTTGTTTCTTTCAAATATTTATTTTCTATTTATCCTTTATATAGTTTGTTTTGTATATATTTGTTTGTAAGTTGACTCCCCCATTGCAGGGACTGTCTTTTCCCTTTTTTTCTTTTTCTTTTCTTTTGCATCTCCAGTCAGTGCCTGACACATAGTAGGTGCTTAATTTTTATTCAATTGAAAATTATTTTTAGTCTATATTTATTAGGGGCAACTGGATGATACAGAAGATGGGCATGCTTAGGCCTGGAATGAGGAAGACCCATGTTTCTGGCCTCATACCCTAGCTTCGTGACCCTAGGCAAGTCACTTAACCTTGTTTGCCTCAGTTTCCTTATCTGTAAAATGAGCTGGAGAAGGAAATGGAGAACTACTCTAGTATCTTTGCCAAGAAAACCCCAAAGAGAAAACCCCAAATGGAGTCATAATCAGACACAACTGCAAAATGAGTGAACAGCACATTGCTTCTTCTCAAATAATGTAAGTTTCTTGAAAATATGGATTGTTTCATTTTTTGCACTTATTCCCCAGCACCTGCATAGTGCGTGGCACAATGTAGAAACTTAATAAATGTTTATTCATTGGTTATTTATACTACTCATTTGGTATTCAATTAAATACTGCCTTACATTGTCAACTACCTTATATAAGGATATATAAGGTCAACTACCTTATATAAGGATAGTACCCTCTTACCTAAGAAAGTAGAATGGGACTGGGATGAATGCTTGTTGTTTGAGACAGAAATCCTCCTGTGTTCTTATACAATGAGGAGAAGCTGATGTCTCTTGAAACGTAAGAAGTAAGCAAAACACTAAGAGTTTATCAAAGGTTTGGTGAGCATGCTGCTGTAAACAATAAGAGAGATCACAACCAAAATGGTATGAGGAAGCAAGAAGGCCTGCCTCCTTTGCACCCAAGCTGCCTCAACAGGAATGGGGAGTAAAGGGATTTGAGGGAGGCAATCGGAGGTAATCTGAAACAGGAGAGAGGTTGTCTGGGCCACAAACAAGAGAGGAGGAGAGGAGAATAGAATGGCTACCTCTGCTAGGAAGGTGCTGCCATGACTGTTAACTTGGAGAGAATGGTAAGATAAAAAGGGAAAAGATTCTAGCTGAACAATATGCGACCACCCAGAGTCAATGTAGAAAGCAGCCCCTGTTTGCTAAAAATGCCAATGATGAAAACTCCTACATCTAGTTCCTTTTTTTTTAAAGCTTGTTTGCTTTCTGTATTGGTCATGTGTTCCCAGAAGCTGCTTTTTATGTGTGTCCTTGGGAGAATTAAAAAAGGCATCAGAGTAGGAGGCTTCAGTCACACTGGGACACAGAGAGGAGGGAGATTCTCTTTCTAGTCCTTGGGATTTTTCACCGGTTGAGGGCTCTAAATGAGCCATTTATTGATACATATTATTATAGTCCCTCAAGGAAGAGAAAAGATTAAATTAATTCATACCAAATAGAAAACCTTGACACAACCTGAGTCAACTGTGTTCTGGTGGGGAGGAGACTTGGAAAGTAGAAAGTGACCTTGGGCAACTTTTCTCATTGTTCTTTGCTGGACAATTCCAGGAAAGAGTCCCATTCCCCAAAGGACTGTAGCCTTCATGTCCCTGATTAAGGGAAAGTTCTGCCAAGTGGGATGCCTAAAGGGAGTATTTCAAGAGTGTCTCTGCCCATGATTAGGAGAGGGTAACAGTGTGGGAGCAGATAACCTTTTCTTCTGTCAATTGCCTCCAAACCACCACCACCAATGTAAGATTAAACTCAGCAAAGGTTTATTAAGTGATTGATTATCTTTGGGTAAACCTTAGTGCCTGGTTGTTGTCCTTCATTCTCAAAAAGGACCACAATGACATCACTTATGCTAGAGTCACATTTCATTGTGTTGGACTGTGGCTGATCAGACCAACACAAACTCAGAATGTTCTACCACAATTTGGGCACAAATAGTCCATGTGAACATTTAAGGTAGATTCTCTAAATTTGTGCATCTTGCATTCTTTTGAGCTATTGCAATTCTGCTTTGCTCATAGAGCAAAGTGAACATGTGAACACTTGCCCTGTGTGAGTTCTTTATAAAACAGTCTTTTGGCAAGCATAAGTTTTGATTTCAAACAATGAGGTCAGTCCATCAGTTGTGCTCTCTGAAGCAGAGTTTGAATGGTTGGCATTTTAGTTCAAGAAAGGACCTCAGTGTCTGGTACCTTATCCTGCCAGGTGATCTTCAGAATCTCCCTGAGATAATTCAGATGGAAGTGAATCAGTTTACAGGCATGACTCTGGTATACTGTCCAGGTTTCACAGGCATACAACAATCAGTTCAGCATAGTGGCTCTGTAGACCGTCAGCTTGGTAATCAGTCTAATACCTCTTCTCTCCCACACTTTCCTTTGGAATCTCCCAAACACTGAGTTAGCTCTGGCAATGCATGCATAAACCTCATTATCATTCTGCACATGCCTGGAAAGTACACTACCAAGGTAAGTGAACTTGTCCATGGCATTCAAAACTTCTCCATTTGCTATAACTGATGGTTCCATGTATGGATGATGGCTGATGGAGCCATCATCATTGGCACATCATTGTGTTTTCTTGCTATTAATTGTTAGGTCAAAATTAACACAAGCAGCAGAGAATTGATCCATACTTTGTTGCATCTCAGTTCCAGAAGCTGTGTTGAGTGCACAATCTGCAAGCAGAAGGATACAGAGATAAAAAAAAGTATAGTTCTGGCCCTCAATCACTTACTCTTTTTTTTTTTTTGAAGGGCAATTGGGGTTAAGTAATTTGCCCAAGGTTACACAGCTAGGTTTTTGTTTGTGTGTGTTAAGTGTCTAAGGCTGAATCCGAACTCAGGTCCTTCTGACTCCAGGGCCAATGCTCTACTCACTTCACCACCTAGCTGCCCCTCACTTACTCTTAAAAGTACACAAATATTTACATTACAAAATAAAATAGAAGCAAAAGAGGGTTCCAGACAAAGTATTCTAGAAAGAGAGTACTTTCACTTGAGAAGGGGAGTAGAGATAAGGGAAGTCTTCATGGAGGAGGTTGTGCCTGAATTGAGTCTTGAAGAAAGAAAAGGATTTCAAAAGATGGAGATGAGGAAGGAGTGTGTTCTAGTCATAGGGGAAAGCCTGAACATTCCATGGAGGTGGAAAAGTAAAGAACAAGTTTAAGTAATAGTTTGGCTGGCAATGAGAGCTTATAAAATGGAATTGAGTGAGATAAGGCTGTAAATCTAGGTTAGAGCAACATTGTGGAGGGTTTAGATGGCTTTGTTTCCCTAACTTGACTATAAACCGAGGGCAGAGACTTTGTATTCACTGCATTCAATAATGCATTCCATATAGTAGGGATTCATAGATCTAGATCTGTTAGAATGGAAAGGAACCTCAGAGGTCGCTAATTTGAACATGAAAACACACACACAGAGCGTGAAAGGATCTAGGTTTATATTCTAGCTCTGCTTTTTATGTGATTGAGGACATTGATTTCCCTTCTCTGTGCTTCTATTTCCTCATCTATTAAATGTACCGTACAGATCTAGTACAACTGTATTAGATGAACTTTAATGTCTCTTCTACCTCTAAGCTTCAGGATCATATGGCATAAGGTTCTAGTATTTCTCTATCATGGGTTCTCCAGAAAATTTAAATGCTCTTATAAAGTATCCAGATATATTCTATTAGTAAGCTTATGGTTTATACTTCCAAACTGAGGTCAGCTTTCTCATTATACCACATAAAAAGGAAGGAGAGTTGTATGTTTAAACATTGTGTTATTAAGGACTACTTTTTAAGATCCCCTTTGAAATCTCATGGTGAAATGAAAGAAACTCTTAAGTTCTTGAGAGCCATGTCATCAGAGCACAAACTCTAAGACATCTTCCTAGTCCACAACAGATGATAGACCTGTGGTCCAAGGACTAGTCTAGCTTCATGTGGAAGGGAAGTACAACTCCAGAAGGTTGGTCACCAATGCCTATTTTGGGGGGGTTGGAAGGGTACAGCCGCTCATAGCAAGTAGAGGCCTTGAGTTACCTATACTTATAAAGGAGTAGATAATTAGACATAGTACTTATAATATATAACAGATTATGCAAATAATGAAATTAATTAAGGGGATTTCATTCTGAAGTCTAGCAACTCTATGTCATATTTTTCAGTGTGTTGTATACTGCTTTTAGAAAACTTGGCTCACACAGAAAGGGGAAATGACTCAGATTTTGAAATGAAAAGAGAGACGTACTTTGTAGGTGAAAGGGCAGGCATCAATTGCTGTAAAGCAAAAAAAAAAAAAAGGGTTCAGAATGAGTTTAGAAGTGAATAAGCTTAATCATTAATAATGTAGCATTCTCAAGCCTACTTCTATCCTTTCCTCTGGGTTTCTTTCCCTAAAATCAAACTCCTAGTAAGCTTTGTCTCAGTTTTTATAATGCTGTATCTTCCGCTGACAGTTCCTTCTACCATTTATTGTTTAAAAACAAAAACAAAAATTCTCCATCTTCAATAGTATTCCTTACACCCTTTTCATCATCTCATGCTCATTAAAACCTGGGTTTCTTAGAATTGCAAGCTTCCTGAGAGGACAAACATTATCAAAAGAAAGTAAAAGTATGTATTTTTTAGAGCAATAGGCATTTTTAGGCATTTTTGTATTCCAGTCAAATTGGTGTCTTTTCTCACACCTTGAATTCTCTTGTCTCTATATTCATAGTTTTTCCTCTGTGCTCAGGACAAATTTCCACCTCATCTTTGCCTACTGAAATCCTTCCTTTCTTTTAAGGGTCAGTCAGCTTAGGTGCCAACCTCTTCTTTTAAGATTCATCCATTTCTAGTTTCCCTCAGCTGAAAGTAAATTTTCCCTAATCAGATTTTATTGAGGCAATTTGTGTCTCTCCCCTTCATCATCATATTCTGTTATTTTGTACTTATTTTTGCAAGTCACATTACCTCTAATTATACATTAAGTTTATTTCATACTTATTTTTGCAAGTCACATTACCTCTAATCATAATTAAGTATCTTTCTTTCTTCCTTTCTTTCTTTTTTTGCTTTTTGGAGGGCAATTGGGGTTAAGTAACTTGCTCAAGGTCACACAGCTAGGGTTTTGTTTGTGTGGGTTGTGTCTGAAGCCGGATCTGAACTCAGGTCCTTCTGACTCCAGGACCAGCGCTCTAGTCACTGTGCCACCTAGCCACCCCCATAATTAAGTTTCTTGGCGGCAAGAACTTCATCATTTTTCATCTTTGTATGCCCAAAGCATATTGCAGTGTCTTGAAGGGCTAAGTTTTTAAGTTTTGGGGTTTTTTTTTAGATGAAAGTTGAATTTTGTTAAATTAAGTGTATTACTATCATTCTGGGGATAAGTTAGGTGTAGATCTTGCCTAATTCAATTTAACAAGCATTTACCAGTCAGAGGAAAGGGATAAACTAGATGGCTTTTTATCTTTTGCAGATCTATATATATATATATATATATATTTTTTAAAAGATACTGGAGTTGTGGTTCTCATGCTTGACATTGATTCTGTGTCAACAAAATCTTTGAAAACTTTTAAATTTCAGAGTTGCCAAAGTAAACCCTCCCTCTATCCACAAGCAGAAGGGAAGTTCTTTGTTTGCATTTCTAAAAATTCCTTTCAGTCTGAAGTAATTACTGCGCTCTCTACTTTTACCAACATACTAATGATAATTGTTCTAACACTCATCTGCCTTCTGAAAAATAACGGCAACACATCATTTGAATCATTGGTCTAAATACGATCACTGGTTTCCAGCTGCAAGAACTTTGAGGCCAATCTAGTATAACCTCTTATTTTATAGATGAGAAAACACATGCTTCATTCATTGACTGCCCCCCTCACGCACCACACGTCGCTTCTTCCACAGCCTTAGTATCAAGGGCTGCAATAGCTGTAAGCACTAACAAGACAAGGACCTCCCCTGCTGGACTTTAGTTACCGACTCAAACTAGGGCATGGGAAGGAATAAGGAAGACGGGGGAGGGGTGTCCTGGACTTTGTCCAATGACGCAATCGTCTAGCCTTGGGCATCACGTGCTGGGGAGGTGGCCCCAGGGAAGTCTCGCGAATGCCGCGGGGGAAGGGCGTGGGAGACGCCTGTGTGGGTGGGATTTCTGTACAGATATTTAGCGGGGCCCTGGGTCACTTACTCTACGTTTTGTAGCGCGTCATCCTGCTAGTGGTCTGTGACGCTCCGCTGCCGGTGACTCTCGCTCTGCCGCGTGCAGCTGCCCAGACTCTCCTTTCTAACTGTAGGTAAGTGCTGGGGAGAGCGTCCGGATCTGGTGGCGAGCGTCAGATTCAAGGACAGTTAGCCTCGGTGGCGCCTTTGGGGGCTGGAGGTTCCACCTGCTGCGTTCGGAGTCACGCTGGGTTGCCCAGAACCGGATCGCGGCAGCGGCAGATTGGGGAGCAGGGGGAGAAAGATGGAGGGGGAGGATTTCCCGGAAACTGTAGCAGGTTAAGTTCTGGGCACTTCGGAAAGGCTGCTGTATGTCGCTTTTCGGTGGTGGTGGGGCTGGCATTGTGTCTGAGGTTGCTGGTGTTGGAACTTGGAGTGATTGTTTGGGTGGGCTAGGCAAATTGTGCAAATCTGGTTTAAGTAGCTATTAATCAAGTATTCGGCTCTTACTGTGTGCCTGGCGTTGTAGTCGGTGATGGGAATACAAGTATAAGGAAGCAATCCCTATGGGTTTACATTCTGATGGGTCCATATTAAGAGTGCGTGTATGTGTGTGTGTGTAATACACACCAAAGCTACCCTCCATTGATCCTGTATGTGTATATATGTACACATATCAATGATCCTATACACATTCATATATACACCCTCTTTTGATCCTGTATATACATGTATACACATATATAGTATATATTATAATATACACAGACATACCGGATCAATGTCATAAAGGCTAATACATAGTAGCTAGATACTAGATAGTTTGGAAAGGCACCACATTCCTGTAATGGAGGAGAAAATGCCAAGTTTAGGAACTCCCCACCCTGGTAGTCTGAGGTCTTAAATTGAGGAGGTGAGGTGGGGAAGGCAATGGGTGGAGACAAACTGGTTTTTCTTCCTCTAGGTTGCCTTAAAACAGGTTTCAGTGATCATAGTTGGGAAACTAGGGCTACTCTTGCCTGTCCTTGCAACTGGAATGGCTGCTTTTTTGTGTTATGGCCTTTGGTTTTGCAAACTGCTTTAGTAAAATTAGTTGTAACCTATCTTTTCCATTCTTCCCTGAGGGTTAGGGAGCTTCCATGCCTTGCAACTGAGACTTCACCTACTTAGGGAATGTTGGAACTAAAGCTTTATCTTTTCTCCCACAGATATAACTCAAATTGTATATGGTAGGTGGAGACTTGGATACCACCTCAGTTGCCATATATGTATACACACATACATACATATACATATGTACACACATATGTATATGTATTTGTGTATATATAAACACATATACAGTTGTCATATATGCATACATATACACATATATGCTTCTTAGTAGAAAGTCAGATGAGCTAAATCTTAACAAGGGTCTAGTATTCTCCAAATTGAGCTCTTCATTAAACTTCAAGGAGACAGGCAGAAGTACTCTGGGTACCTAGGACAGATAGCAAGCCATTATGGGCCTCCATCCTTTTCAGAAAGAACACCTGCTTAGTTCAGTTTTTTAATATTATAAATAATTTATGTGCCTAGCTATTGGGGAAAAGCAGGATGAAGTGGAGGTCAATGGAACAGAATATTTTATTATCAATTACTAACTAATATGAGTAAACATGGGGAAAATAATATAAATTGAGGATAGTAAACTTAGACTACAATTCTACTAGTGTTTAAAAAAAAAACCTAAGTATACCCAAAAAAGAACTCAGTAGGGGGGAACAGAACAAATTGTTTATCTGTTCACTTTTTCTTAAAAGAAGTCTAATTTTGTGGCTTTATTTGGGGATTCAATTCCATATGTTTAAATGATCTCTAATAAAAGTTTTAACTTGATGAAGAAAGGACTCTTAAGATGTAGCTAATTTGACTTTCTGGTAAGTAACAAGAGTTACTAACGGCTAAGGTGGTATCCAGACCTTTCTAGTGAACACAATCAAGATTCTTGAAAAACTCCAGTATATTAAAAAAAAAAACAATTTATTTCATATATGCCTTCTGTTTTTCTTTTTGAATGTAACAGTCCAGTGTTCTTTCACCTTAAGCTTTTTTCCCCCCATGAGCTATTTCCCCATTGCTTTCAACAGATCAGTGACTTCTGGAATTATCCTGACAAATGAAACAATTTTTAACAAACCTGTTCTTAATATGGGGAAATAGATATGTTCTAAACCTATTAAAATATTCCAAGGATTTGAAATACATGTCATCTGTCATTAGCTGTATGAGAATGAATTCCTCTTTTTTTGTGTTAACACCCCTTCCTACCAGGATTGCACACCATACTGGCAAATTTGAATTTTAAGGATACTTACACACATACACACAAACACATAAAATATACATATAATTTCCTCTGTGTGAGGGAGAGCTTTATTGTAGACTTAGAGTTGGATGAAACTTTGCTCTTAGCCAATATTCAATCAGTTGCCAAATCTTGTTGATTTTTAAATCTATAGCACCCTGTCTCAACTCACATAGGCCCTACTCTACTTTGTGCCTTTAACATTACTTGCATGGACTATTTCAGTTGTCTTCTTTTTGGTCAGAATTGTCTGCCTCAATATTCTCCCCACTCAAATCCACCCTTCGAATAGCTACCAAATTGCTTTTCTTAAAGTGTAGGGTTGACTGTGACACTTTACCTACTCAGACTTCAGTGACTCTGTGCCTTCAGGATCAAGTATGTTGACCCCTTCCAGTCATCTTTAGGATTTCTCCCAACCTTGTACTTTGCAATAACAGTTCAGTTCTACTTGAAACTGCTGGGAAAACTGGGTTAAACCAAACTATATGGGTAAAATGTTGAAGTATTGAAGATTGCTTCTGTGCTTGATCTTGAGCAGAGACCTGGTATTTCAAAACAAATGCTTCTTTTTTGCAGGTTCTTGAGATCAGATACTAAAATGGCTTCTGTTGCAGTCGATCCACAACAGGTATTTCTAAAAATTCAGTTCTTTTATCCAATTTGCATTCTATTTCCACCTCCTCTTCCTTCCACTCCCAAATAGAGAAAGCAAGAAAAACAAAACCCTTGTTACAAATATGTATAGTTGAGCAAAACAAATTCTCCAATTGGCCATGCCTCAAAAGAAAAAAATTCTAATCTGTACTCTGAGTTCACCAGCTTTCTATGAGGAGGTGGACAGCATATTTCATCATGAATTTTCTTGGAATTGTGTTTGGTCATTGTGATAATCAAAGAGTTCCTAAAGTCTTTCAGAGTTATTTGTCCTTTATAACATTGGACAACAGGTATGTTTTTGACTAAGGTTTCTACCTCTTTCTTCCTCATCTACCCTCTCAACACTTTTTCCCCCTAGGAAGACTTAAACCACTTTTTATCCTCTATTTTGGTTGCACAGAATGTGGTAACTAGAGTGGCCAACCTTCCTTTGGTGAGTTCAACTTATGACTTGGTGTCATCTGCTTACATCAGCACAAAAGATCAGTATCCATACCTCAAATCAGTGTGTGAGATAGCAGAGAAGGGAATGAAGACCATCACTTCAGTGGCAGTGACCAGTGCTTTACCCATCATCCAGAAATTAGAACCTCAAAGTAAGTCCTTGTGTGCTTAAGACTATATTGGGTCTAAGGAGGGAAGGGAGCAAAAATTGTGCTAAACAAGTCAACTTGGGCAATAATAATTGACCTGGAGTCCTGAATATATTGGAGATGACCATCGTTCCTTTTGTGTTCCTAGATTAGATTATTCTTCTTATTCTTAGCCCTCACATATAATTCTACATTGACTAGAAGCATTATGTTCTACTGGAAAGAGCTTTGGACTTAAGCAGGAGACTTAGATTCAAACTTGACTGATATATACTAGCTGGATAATGCCCCAGCTCTTTTACTTGTATTTCAGAGTTAATGCTTATAAGACCTGTCTCCATTGGGTACTTGGGAAGAAAGTGCTTTGAAAACTTTTGAAATATTAGGTGCTTGGGCAGGAAAGAGGGTGAAGGTGTAGGTATATGTACAGATGAAAATTTTGTTTGCTTTTTGCTTTTGTTTTTGTTTTATTAATTTTCTTCTTCCTGGCTATTTCCTATAATTTTAAGACTTCTTATTATGCTCCCCACCATGAACTCCCAGTTTACTTTACTGACCTATTTGCTACTCCTCACATCTAACACTCTCCATTTCCTGTTTGCCGTGCCTTGGCATGATTGTCCCTCATTCTTGGAATGTTCTCCCTTCCAACCTCATAACTTTTAGAATCCCTTAGTTTCCTTTGAGATTCAGCCCAAGCACCACCTGTTCCAGGAAGCCTTTCTTGTACTATACTCCCCAGCTCCCAGCTGCTAAAGCTGTCTCCTCTAAGATACCTTCCATCTCCTATATTTTCTGTATTATGTGTTTTATAATACACACATATATGTACATATATATGTGCTTATGTGTGTACATATTTGCACATGCATAATTTATTACACTTGTGTATATATCTGCACTATATGATATCTGTGTACACATGTGTAGGTGTGTGTGTGGGTACACATGTGTTTATCACATTTTCTTCAATAGACTAGAAGCTCTTTAAAGGCAGGGGACCTAGCTTTTTTTGTTTGTTTGTTTTGGTTTAGTTTCTCTTTTTTGATATTTCAGGAACGTAACACAGTGCCTGACACATAGCACTTAATAAATGCTTGGGGGTTTTAAAAATTTTGTTTTTAAACTAATCATTGGTATTAGGCTGGTATAAGAACAATATAAAACAGACTTAGGAAAACTGGATTTTGAGACTGCCTATTCCTTGATTCCCAAGATTCCTTGAACAAGATATTTAAGCTGGATCCTGGCTTAACTTTAGGATAAAAACTTGATCTCTGTAAGGCAGGATATTAATGAGGCCCAATATTAAACTTTAGCATAGTTTACCTATTTACTTTTTCCCCTTTTTTCTTGGTAATTAAGCTATCATTATTTCCTGGCTGATAGATAGAACCCTGTTGGAAACTTGGATGTTTGTGGAGGGTTGGGGTGCTCAGGGGGAACTTAAGCTTATAAAAACTCAATTCTAGCAAGTTGTTGGGATGAAAGTTCAAAGATAACTTAATTGGGTTCCACTCTACATCAAAGCTTGCATCTCAACACTGTTTCTCTACTAACTCTTCCATCTAGTTGCAGTTGCCAACAACTATGCTTGTCTAGGATTGGATAGAATTGAAGAAAGACTGCCCATTTTGAATCAGCCAACAGATAAGGTAAGCTCCTCCAGGGCAGGTGGATGGGCTTTTTATATCCTAGTGGTCAAGTCCTTATAAGGTGGGTGGTATTATGGAGAGAGGCAGAGATTACTGTCCTTTGTCAGGCAGCCTGAACAGTGCTTAGTTCCTCTTTCCTCCTCTTGATGTGGATGTTAAGTTCCTACTCTTTTGGGGATAAATTTCAGAATCTATATATCCTATAGAGACCTCTGACAATTTCATGGCCCCCTCTCACAGTGGGGCAAATCCCACACACCACCACCTCATAGGTCATATCTCTAACAAAACTGATGTTCTTGGTCAAGCATGGCAGTGGTAATGTAGTGTCAGGATCATAGTTACTTTGTGGCTCTTATTGAGGCCCTGTGCAATGAGGTAGTAGATGCCCCTACCTCCTGTGCTACTTATCAACTAATGGTTGGCAACTGCAGAAGTAATGAAGGAACATTAAACTCTGGGCTGAGTTCTCTTTAAAAAAAAAAATCTGATGGTTAACTGCTTATGTAACTTCAAATATGTTAGTTACAATTAAATTGATGGCTACTTTAAACTTTGCTTTTTGTTCAACAATATGAAACATTAGATTTAAGGGAAAAGTATCAAATATTCACAAGATCTCTCAGAAGGAGAACTAGTAACTTTGCTATCAGGAGCAAGAGATAGTCATTCCCTAATTAAAAAACAAAACAAAACAAACCAAAACCAACATGTAAAAGCTAATCTCCATCCAAGGAAATTTATTTGGAAGTAACAAATTTGCTTTAAATATATATATATATATATATATATATATATATATATATATATATATATATATATATATATATGTATATTTGCTTTTTGGAGCGGGGAGAGTAGGGCAGTTGGGGTTAAGTGACTTGCCCAAGGTCAAACAGCTAGTTTTTTGTGTCATCTGTCTGAGGCCGGATACAAACCCAGGTCCTCTTGTCTCCAGGGCCAGTGCATTCACTGTGCCACCTAGCTGCCCCTGTTTTAAATATTTTCATTCTATTTGTGCCAAAAGAACAGTAAATAGTAAGTGGTAAATATAATGCTTTAAATAGGAATGTCACATCCACTGTGACTAAGACTGTTCCCTGAAGAAAGTATGGCATGCTATAGGACTACTATTTCTAGGGTCCTTCCACTTTTTCATATAACCATGAATAGTGTTTGTATATTATTGCCATGTAGAAGACTTGATTTGTTGTTAAATTAGAATCTGGTCTCTCCTACTGAATTGCTCAAGATCCTTAGGAAATTTCTTTCTTGTCTGGTTTTGTTTCCTCTCAAAAAAAGAGGTGGCAGTACAAAGATGAACTCTAAGGTTCCTTCCCATTCTTAACTTTATGATCTTTCTTATGAGCTTCTTTCTTTAACAGTCTATATCTTAATAATTTAATTTTTAAAAACTCTTGTGAACTTTACAAGTGTTTGTATTTCCTTATACAAAAATGGAACAGGATTTCATATGACATCAGAAATTTACTTGGTCATTTCCAGTGCTGCTCTCCTTATGAACCACCTTTTGTGTTCCCTTGTCTTTGATATTTATAGCCTTATCTCCCCACTCACAAGCCAAAAATAAGTACCCTCCCTTTATAAGTACACAATTCTACACATTATTGTAGTGTATTGCACTAATAACTTTGAGCATCATTTGATCAATATATTTCTAGTGTCTTCTGAAATAGATAAGATCTTGAGACCTAGATGTAATTGCTATTTTGAAACTATCAGTTATTCCTCTGATAATCTTTAGAGTAGTTTTGAAAGATCTCCCATTTTAAGAAATCCTATAGCCAGGTGATCTCTATGTGTGCACCTTTCTGAGGTACACAAGTATACCAAGTACTTTTTAACAGGAGAATGAGACAGGTTTTCAGGGGTCATAAAAAGAAAGCCCTAAGTCTATCAAGCTGGGTTATAGCCTATTTCTCAGAAGTTTCTACAGGATGCCAGAACAGAAAGCTTCCCTTCTGCCAAATGAAGTACAATGATATCGTCCTCACATGAAGGTCACTTCCCTGGACATTCTCTGTAATCTAGATCCTGGAACTTGGCAGTAAGTGAGATATCTGAGAACAGGCAGAAGAGAGAGGTCATGAAATGTGTGCAGGGGACACTTATGCCTTCTATGCACAGATTGCTCAAGTTCTTACTAATTTGCTTATTTATCATTTTGAATCTACTGGAATTGGCTCTTTAGCTTCCTAGGTTACTGTGGTTGAAAGGTAATGAATTAGAAACGGCCTATATAGGCCTGTGAAAAGAAAACTCACAAGGAAGGATGATAGAAAATATAAAAAGCACACTGTAAGGGGCAACTGACCTTTATACTCATTGCCTCTGCTTTCTCACCCCCGGGCATCCTGTGGTCCCTTGGAATCTAGTTTCTAGAAGCCTTCCATCATATTAATCCAACTTTTTACAAAGTCACTAGCATTGTCAATTTTTTTTCTTTCATCTTCCTTGACCTTGATGGTAAGACATTTAGGTCTACCCTTTCATCATTTCACTTTCCATGGTATCTTAAACTCATTCCTTCTGTCTACTTTTCTATTCTTCTACTTCTTTTTTTTTTTTTTCTTTTTGGAGGGCAATTGGGGTTAAGTAACTTGCCCAAGGTCACACAGCTAGGTTTTTGTTTGTGTGCGCATTAAGTGTCTGAGGCCGGATCGGAACTCAGGTCCTTCTGACTCCAGGGCCGACGCTCTACTCACTGCACCACCTAACTGCCCCCTATTCTTCTACTTCTAAACCCACAAATGTGAGTTTCAAGGTTCTGTCTCTTGACTTTTTCTTTTCTCTTATTATTTCCTTCAATGACCTCATCTGTTCTATATCTTTAGTTATCACCTCTGCAGATCACTCCAAATTATAACTGTCTAGCTACATATTCATTGTTTTGACAAAAAAAAATATATACCAAACTTATGGAAATGAATGTTGAAAACTAAAAATAAGTAATTTAACAAATTGGGAAAAAATATGCCAATCTTGAATTTTCAGGAAAGTGTCCAAATGGAATTAACTGTCCTCCCCAACTTCCATTTCTGTTCATGTAACACCATTTCCCCATTTGCTCAGATTTATTATCTTAGGTTATCACCTGTGTATGAAATATATTGTCTCAAGTCCTCCTCCCTCATTTTGTACAGTAGTTGCTGGATCTTATCAATTCTCTCTCTGCAGTATTTTTAATATTCATTCTCAAAACATCACTTTCCTTGGTCCTTCATCTCTACTCCTCTATATAACCTCAATAACCAAATCTTCTTGCCTATCACCTATTCCCCTTTTGAATTCCTTCTCAACATTGATGTTTCCAAGTGTTTTTTTTTTTCTGATTTGTCATTATAATCATATTGTTCATCTGTT
Source organism: Gymnobelideus leadbeateri (assembly GCA_011680675.1). Classification (NCBI taxonomy): domain Eukaryota; kingdom Metazoa; phylum Chordata; class Mammalia; order Diprotodontia; family Petauridae; genus Gymnobelideus; species Gymnobelideus leadbeateri. The sequence continues at coordinate 142,554 of WOXC01009885.1, forward strand.
CAACTTCTAGACAAAATACATTGACTCTTGATTTTGGTACTCAAGGGTCCCTGAAATAAGGCTCCAAATAAGAAACATCCAGCAAACCCACACTACTCTCATTAGTTCTAGCTAAATTGAACTACCTAGTCCACTTCCTTGCTCCTTTTTCATTCTTTTATGCTTCCCCCCACCCTCCCCAGCTTGTTCTTAGATTAGATTTGACTTTTTTCTTCTTGTTTCAAGGAGGCTCAACTTTGCATTCTCTCTCTGCTGTAACCCAACTAACACCCACAACTAAAAGTTACCCTTCATCCTCAAATTCAAGAATTCAGTCTTGTCTACTCTTCTTTATTTGTCTACATATAAGGAAGGAGGCATTCGAATATATTTATATATATATATATAATATGTATATATATATAGTATATATATAATATGCATATACATATTATATATAATATATATTATATATAATATGTATATATATTATATATATATATATAATGTTTTTTCCTCCATCACTTTCTCCCGCTAATAATTTCCCCTCTCCAAGAAACATAAGTTTTTTAAGAGAACAGATTATCATCCCTATCTTCCTAGCACAGGCCTTTATTCATAGTTGGTGCTTAATAATTATTTGAGTGACCTTTTTCACCATCAGTCCCTAGGATTATTTGAAATTAAAAATATTCATGGCAACACAGTTGTGAATAAAGCTCTACAGGTTTGATGCAGTTTCTAGATCAGAATTATTTTTCCCCTGTTGAACTTGATCTTAATACCTTCAATTTTGAATAATACAGTAGCAAAAGCTATTAATCATGAATCTAGTTTCTAATGATTCCTTACTCTTATTTTCAGAGGATTTCACCAATCTAACATCTGACTCATTATCACGTAATATGAGTTAGCACTTTTATTTTGAGACTAAGCTGTTGAAGTCTTAACTATTAGATTTAGCCTGTGTTTCCAGATAGTTCCTAATCTAAGAAGGAATCTTTGGAGTTCTTTAAATGTTAACCTCAATTCAGCTACTAATAAGTTTGTTTGCAGAAGGGGTATCTGCTTGACCCAGCATAGCCAGTCTGTTTTTCTCAACCTAATTATTGTAATTGACCCTGAAGTCAAAGGTATCTAAGCTAGTTAAATTATTCTCCTCCCAGCTGGAAAAATCACCAGCTTTCTTCAATAGCCTTTAAGGTGATTAATAGATTCAAAGGAGCCTTAAGTGATTTCTTTGTGTGTGTAAAATCTCATCTACTCTTGGCCTTTGAATAACTAAATAAATGTCTTAAACAAAATTAGTTTCTTTCTTTAAAGGTATCTTTGCTTCTAGTATAAATCCCTTGTGAGGAAAACAACAAAAAAGTCAGTTTTTAGAATGATTATAAGATAGTAGATGACTACATGATGAGTGATTAGACTGGGCCGATGTCATAGGTTTTGCATATTTTTATATCTTTTATAGACTTACTCAAAGTGTATAAAACAATAGAAGAGATTAGACCTCCCATAGAAATTGATTTATAATAGGTTTTGACCTCTATTTATATTTTTGCCTTGTTGAGTTGTTTCAGTTATGTCTGATTCTTTGTGACCCCATTTGGGGTTTTCTTGGTAAAGATACTGGAGTGGTTTGCTTTTTCCTTCTCCAGCTCATTTTATAGATGAGGAACTGAAGCAAACAGGGTTAAGTGACTTGTCCAAAGTCATACAGCTAGTATTTGAGGTCAGATTTGAACTCAGGAAAATTCGAGTCTTCCTGACTTCAGGTACAGCACTCTATCTGCTGTGCCATCTAACTGCCCCTGTTGAGCATGAGAGTCCAAACTGGTGCTTTGATTGAGCTCAGGAGATAGTGTCTGCTCCACGCCATGAAGCTTCCAAGGAACACTTAATTTTCTAAAAAGCAGAGGCTGTTAAACATTTCTTCTCTTAATATAAAAAAATTTTCCTTTGTAATTTAGTACCTGTTTTTAGTATAGTGTCAAGTAGTGCTACAGGCCAGTACTTTTTTTTTAGCTCTCTTCCCCTCATGTTAGAATTTTTATCTCAATGACATGGAGGGTAAAAAGACCTTAGCTTCCTAACTTGGATTCTTCCTAGACAAGGGAGAATGAGAATCCATCCTCTAAGAACTATGGTCATATATAAAGACTGGTATGTGATCTTGTATATAGGCATAAGGGAAGTAGGAGCATCATTTTTTTTTTTTTTTTTTTGCTTTTTGGAGGGGGGAGGGTAGGGCAATTGGGGTTAAGTGACTTGCCCAAGGTCACAAGGTTAGTTTTTTTGCTAAGTGTCTGAGGCTGGATTTGAACTCAGGTCCTCCTGACTCCAGGGCCACTGCTGTATTCACTGCACCACCTAGCCACCCCTCTTGTTTGTTTTTCACAACAGCTGGAGAGAGGGAGTAGGTGCTATTATCACCATTTTATAGTTGAGGAAACTGAGGCGGACAGTTAAAGTTGCTCAGGGACACATAGCTAGCAAGTGTCTGAGACTGGGTTTGATATTGGGTATTCCATTTTCGAGGCCCAGTGCTATCCTTTGTGCCACCTAGCTGCCTCACTTTGGCTCTTCTAAAGCTTATAGATACCTTCTCAAAAGGTTTTTGGATGTACAAAATGCAAAGGGTAACAAAAGAAGCCAACTGTATTGAAATATAGTCATCATTTAAACAAACTTTATGTTTATTTTTAGTTTACAACATTCGTTTCCACAAAATTTGAGTTACAAATTTTCTCCCTGTCTGTCCCCTACCCAGCACCCCAAAATAGTGATCCCACTGTATACCCCTCCCCCAATCTACTCTCTCCTATATGCTCCCCCATACCCCCTCTCAGTTTCCAGTAGGGCAAGATGTATCTCCATCCCCAAGTGCCTGTGTATCTTATTTCCCAGTTGCATGAAAATGATAATAATAATGATAATATTTTTAAACATTTGATTTTAAAACTTTGAATTCCAGATTTTTTCCCTTTTTCCCTTATCATCCACCCTCACTGGGAAGATAAGCAATTCAATATAGGTAGTACATGTGTAGTTATGCAAAACATTTCCATAGTGGATATATTGTGAAAGACTGACTATATTTCCCTCCATCCTATCCTGCCCCCCACTTGTTCTATTTTCTATTTTGATCCTGTCCCTTTTCAAAAGTGTGTGCTTCTAACTCCCCTTCCCTCCGATCTTCCTCCCTTCTATCATCCCCCCTCTCATCCCCTTCCCCTCTAATTTCCTGTAGGGTAAGATACCCAATTTAGTGTGTATGTAATTCCCTCCTTAAGCCAAATTCAATGGGAGTAAGGTTGGCCCATTCCCTTTTTCGCCTTCCTGTTCTTCCCTTCCATTGTAACAGTTTTCCCTTCCCTCTTTTATATGAGATAATTTACCCTATTCTGTCTCTCCCTATCTTCTCTCATTATATTTCTCTCTCACCTCTTAATTTTATTTTTTAAATATCATCCCTTCCTATTCAGCTGATCCTGTGCTCCCTGTCTATGCATGTCTGTACACATATATGTACACACTCACATGTATTCATTTGCATATATACCCTTCTATATATACATATAAATGTATGTGTGTATATATATACACACATATATAAATACACATATACATTTATATACATATATATTTATATACATATGATATATATATATACATATATACACACACACACACACACACACACACATTTATATTTCCTTCAACTATCCCCATACTGAGAAAAGTTTCATAAGTTATAATTATCATTTTTCCATGTAGGAATATAAATAGTTTGACTTTGATAAGTTCCTTATGATTTCTTTTCCCTGTTTACCTTCTTATGCTTCTCTTGCTTCTTGTATTTTAATGTCAAATTTTCTATTCAACTTTGGTTTTTTCATCAAGAATGCTTAAAAGTCCTCTAATCCACTAAATGATCCTATTTTCTCCTGAAACATTATTCCCAGTTTTGCTGGGTAGGTGATTCTTGGTTTTAATCCCAGCTCCTTTGACCTCCAAATTATCATATTCCAAGCCCTTCAATCCCTCAGTGGAGAAGTGGCCAGATCCTGTGTTATCCTGATTTGTATTTCCACAATATTGAAATTGTTTCTTCCTGGCTACCTGTAACATTTTCTCCTTGATCTGGGAATGCCAGAACCTGGCTATAATATTCCTAGTAGTTTTCTTTTTGGGATCTTTTTCAGGAGGTGATCTGTGGATTCTTTCAACCTCTATTTTGCCTTCTGGTTCTAAAATATCAGGGCAATTTCCCTTGAGAATTTCTTGAAGGATGATTTCTAGGTTCTTTTTTTGATCATAGCTTTCAGGTAGTCCAATAATTTTTAAATTCTCTCTCCTGGATCTGTTTTCCAGGTCAGTGGTTTTTCCAGTGAGATATTTCACTTTGCCTTCTATTTTTCCATTTGTTTGGATCTTTTTAATAGTATCTTGATTTCTCACAAAGTAACTAGCTTCCATTTGCTCCAATCTAATTCTGAAGGAATTATTCTCTTTAGTGAGCTTTTGAAATTCTTTTTCCATCTGGTAAATTTGGCTTTTTAAGGCATTCTTCTCCTCATTGGCTTTTTGAACCTCTTTTGCCATTTGAATTAGTCTCTTTTTTAAGGTGTTATTTTCTTCAGTCATATTGTTGACTTGCTTTTCATAATTTTCTTGCATAATTCTCATTTCTCTTCCCAATTTTTTCTCCATTTCTCTTACTTGATTTTCAAAGTTCTTCTTAAACTCCTCCATGGCCTGTAACCAGTTCCTATTTTTGTTGGAAGCTTTTGATGCAGGAATTTTGTCTTTGTTGTCTTCCTCCGATTCCATGCTTTGATCCTTTTAGTTTGAAAGGTTTGATTGCTGTGCTTGCTTTGCTTCCTCTGCTTGCTTATGTTGCCACTCAGTTACTTGACTTTTGAGCTTTTTGCCACAGTAGAACTCTGCTTCCAGAGAGGAGAGCTTTATCCCAAATTGCTGGGGTTTTTGCAGCTGCTGGAGGTATTATTTGGGTACACCCTCTATAGCCCCCACAAGCTCTGGCTCACTGGTCACACACCCCAGTACCTCTACCCAAGATAGTGATCCAGATCCAAGCAGGTTAAAGCAAGAGCAATGACCCTCTGAATGGTTGCTACAATCTGTAGGCCAGGAGCTTTGAAGCAGCCATGTGGTGGCAGCTGTAGGGCTGCCACACCTCTGCCACTTCTTGCTACAGGACCAGGGACTGGACCATCCCCCCCAGTTCCAACTGAGTTCCACACTGACCTTTTACTTTGTCTTTGGTATTTATGGGTTGATAATTATGGAAACCGCCACAGCTCCTGGTGATCTACTCTTCCAAGTTGGTTCCAGCTGCTGCTGGTAGGGGCTGCCCTGGGGCTAAAACCCTGGGCTCACATTGGGGCGGGCTATCTCCCAGCACTCTGTAATGGACCCCTACCTGTCGACCTGCCATGCTGTCTTCAGGGGGAAATTTGTTTCTCTGTCACTTTGTGGGTTCTGTAGCTCTAAAGTTTGTTTAGAGTCATATTTTATAGGTATTTGAGCTGGTTATAGGGGGAGCTCATGGAGTTTTCCTGCTTCTACACTGCCATCTTGGCTCCCAGTTATCATTATTTTTATTTTCCAAATTCTTTCCCTTTTTTTCCTTTCCCACCTATTGAGGAGGCAAGAAATAGAATACCCATTATATATGTGATGTGCAAAACATATCAAAATATATATTTTTTTAAGGTTCTAACTCTGAAATTTGTCTGATCATAGTCTCCTATCATGTCTCTCCCACCATGACCTCTAGTCTGTCTTTTTCTAGCATCCCTTCTCATACTTGGAGAGCAAGTATCTTCAGCTTGAAATTAAATGACTCTCATTTTCTTCTAGGTTGTTGCCAATGCTAAGGGTGCAGTGTTTGGTGCTAAGGATGTTGTGACGACGACTGTGACCGGTGCCAAGGATTCTGTGACTCACACTATTAATGGAGTTGTGGGCAGAACAAAAGGAGCAGTTAATGACAGTATGGAAATGACCAAGTCTGTGGTGAATGGAAGTATCAACACTGTCTTGGGAAGTCGCATGGTACAGATGGTGAGCAGTGGAGTTGAAAATGCACTTAGCAAGTCAGAATTGCTTGTGGATCAGTATCTTCCTCTCACTGAAGAGGAACTAGGTAAGATCAGCTCTTATTGCTACTATCTTAGAAAAGCTGCTTCTGAAAGTTTTGGATGATTTTAAAACTCCAAATTGTACAAATAAATATGGAGTTAGATTTTGGGGGATAGGGAATAGTAGGAATAGAATAGGAATGAACTATGATTCCTATGAATTACAAAATAGTCTAACTCAACTAATTATAAGTGTAGTGAGGCAACTACCCTGGAGTCGGAAAGACCTGACCTGAGTTCAGATTTGACCTCAAGGCACTTTCCTGCTATATGACTTTGGGAAAGTCACTTAATGTGGCTTGGGCACATTGTGTGACCTTGGGCAAATCACATTCTTTTGCCTCAGTTTCTCTGACTGTAAATGAGGATAATGACACCTATCTTAAATGGGTTGTTGTGAAGATCAAATGAGATCATATTTGTAAAGAGTTTAGTACACACACACACACACACACACACACACACACACACACACACACACACCATACACACCACACATAGTGCCTGGCACATAGTAGGTGCTATATAAATGCTAACTATCGTTAGTGTTGTCATGGAGTCGGAAGACTTGGCTTCAGTTCTCAGGCCTGTGTTTACTGAGTGTGATGGGTCATTTAAGTCCTGGACTTCTGTTTTATTTATCCCTATAATGAAGGCATTTGATGACATCACAGTTCTCTGATCTTAAATATACACAGCTCCTACAGACTGACAGTAAAACTAATTTGAATTCTTCTTCCACCTCCCCAATCTCTTAATTTCAGAAAAAGAAGCAAAGAAAGTTGAAGGGTTTGATGTGGTTCAGAAACCAAGTTACTATGTTCGTTTGGGATCTTTGTCCACCAAACTCCGCTCACGTGCCTACCAGCAGGCCTTAAGCAGGGTTAATGAAGCCAAACACAAAGGCCAAGAGACCATTTCTCAGCTGCATTCCACTATGAATCTGGTAAAAATCTCCTTTAATAAGTTCAATGACTGTGATGAATAAAAGTAGTTGGGAGGTTGAGGTAAGGCTAGGATGGAAATACTTCCATGGGTATTTTTCAACCCTTTCACCTCTAGGATCAAATACAAAATTTCTCTTGTATTAAAAGCACTTGACAATCTGGCTCCAGCCTAGCACTGTCCTTATCACCCAGTTCATTCTCTTTTATGCACTGCAGTCCAACCAAGCTTGGCCATTTTGTTGCTCTTCATTCACCATATTGCATGTGTATGCCTCTATGCCTCTACATAGCAGTCTACCTCCCCCAACCCATCTATCCATTGTATATCCACAGGGCCCTCACCTGGCTCCCACCTTTTTTATTCCTCTTAGAATCTTTACCTCTTGTAAAACTCAGTTCAAATGCTGCTACCTACAGACTGCTGCTCCTTCCCTCCTCCCATTATTACTTGTATTATGTAAGCTTCTTAAAGGCAGAGCTTATAGGTTTTTGTCTTGGTATTTTGAAAGACTAGTACACTATAGGCACTACTTAAATACTTGATTATTGGAAAAAAAAACAAAACCAAACCTGAATTGGCACTCAAATCAGATTGTTGGGGAGAATTTAGGGACAGATTTATAACTCTACTTACGTTACTTTTCTATTAGACAAGCAAACTTCATTGTAAAAATGGATTAAATTTCAAAATTAATGGGAGTTCTTGGCAATTCAATTCATTTTTTAGCAAACTATAAACCCTGCTTGCATTCCCAGGACAGGTCATAATAACCTGTTTTTTACCCATAATTCAACTGAATCATTAACAGGCCTAGATTTACCTGGATCCCTGGCAACTAGAAGCCACATAGTCTGAGAGGTAGGAAGGGTTTCCTCTCCCAAAGCCCCCAGGCTGTTTGCTTTTTTAAAAAATGTTAATCAAAAAGAAAAACATAGCATGGGGAAAAAGTACTTGGGCAGGGTACTCTAATAAGTAGGCCAACTCATGAAGGGGAACAGACTTCCAAAACTGCTGCTATACTTTCAAAACTTTACCCAGTACTTTTGTTCTACCTTACCTCTGCCCCTACTCAACTCCAGATTAAATCCTTCTTTTTTGGGGGGGGGCAGGGCAATTGGGGTTAAGTGACTTGCCCAAGGTCACAAGGCTAGTTTTTGTGTTGTGTCTGAGGCCGGATTTGAACTCAGGTCCTCCTGACTCCAGGGCTGGTGCTCTACTCACTGTGCCACCTAGCCTCCCCCACATTGAATCCTTCTTACAAAGCAAAGCTCTTTAGCAAAAATATTCACAGTAGCCACCTCTTATGATGCAGATGTTTTTTCCTTTGAATATCCTACTTCTCTGCTGGGAATGAGAAGTATTTACATTTCATTATCTCCTCCCAGGGACCTTATATTTTTTCTAATTAGTCAAGAGTTTAACTTGCTACTAATGGCAATTTAATTTACATTGTTGTGAAGGCATTGCGTATGTATTCTTGGTTCTTCTTATTTTACTCTATCGGTTTACACAATCCTACTCATATTTCTCTGAATTCCTCATTGGTAATATCTTAATACACAACAATATTTCATTATATTCATCAATTCCCAAAGCAGGGGACATGCACTTTGTTTCTTATTCATTGCTACCATTGAGTGATCCAGATATTTTGGTACATATTGGACCTTTGTTTCGGTTTTTGGTTTCTTTGGGCTATGCCCAGTAGCAGAATTGCTGGATCAAAAAGTATAGGAATAAGCCACTTTCCTCTATAATTCCAGGTTGGTTGGGCCATTTCATAGATCTACTCACAATACATCAGAGTGCTTGTCTTCCCACATACACCCTAGGGTTGGTTTTTGCCATTTTTGTCTTTGTGAATTGTGATCTATAGCAAAACTCCAGTCATCTTTAATTTGCTTTTTTTTTTTTTACTATTAGTAATTTATAGCATATCTGTAAATGGTCACTTACCATTTAACTCATCTTTTAAGAACTTATCATATCTTTTGACTACTTTATGGCTCATGGTGTTACATACTTTAGCTAATCAGATTTCTTTTGGCATAATTGGTACTTATGCCACTTAAAGTGACAACTTACCCTTGTTCTATGTTAATTGGAGCAAATAGCTATGAACTAGATTGGAATACATGTTTTTTTTTTACCTGAGTTAATTTTAAACAAATATTGGTAATGAATGGCTTAGGTGGTATTCTTAAAATAGATATACCAAATTGATACCACTCTACTAAGCAAACTGTGGATCAGTCAGCATCATGAATTCTGATGAATCCTAATGACAATTCATATGAAAACTATTCTAAATAAATTTGTAATCCTTTAAAGCTTACTTCAGTGTCTGTTTTTTAAATTTGTATGCTTATATCTTTCATGTCTCTCCTTAATCTGTGTAAACAGTGGTGGTGAATTTTATGGATTATCATCTCACCAATAAACTGTATTAGTGAAATACTTTTGAGTGCCTCAAAAGATATAGGTAGAAGGAAGCATAGTTTAGCAGAAAGAAAAATAAACTAGAAATCAGTTCTGCCTGTCTATAAAATTTTTCTGTTCTCTTTCTATTCTAGTGTCTCCATCACTAGACTTCTAATGCTTCTTGTAACACAAAATCCCTTAATTAGAAAATCACTGTGTTTCTTCCTAGATTACATAAAATTTCTTCCTTTTCCCTCACCATCACAGCCCCCCTTCCCTCCCAAAAAAACCCTAAGTTGAAAAGGACTGAACTAACTAACTTTTATAAGGCCCCAAAGTTTATTGAATTTAAAATGCCATTTTTCTATCCCCTTCATTCCCCATCCCCTGACTCTGTGTGTGTGTGTGTGTGTGTGTGTGTGTGTGTGTGTGTGTGTGTTTGTGTGTTGGTATAAACTTTCATTTTTAGAATTCATAAGCATAATGCCTGACCTCTTGGTTTGTGGATTCCTGAGTTCATATAGTCCTATTTTCTATTCTAATATGTCTCTTTCAATTCCTATGCAATACAGATAGAGTTTGCCAGGAAGAATGTTAATAGTGCCAACCAAAAACTACAGGATGCCCAGGATAAGCTGTATCTCTCATGGCTGGAATGGAAGAGGAGTATAGGCCATGATGACAGTGATGAGTCCCATTGTGCAGAGGTAAATGACAACTTGGAGTAAAACAAAGATGTTTTATTAGAAAATACCTCAGTAAATAATATCACTCACATAATCTAACTTCTCTATGGCTTTTTCTGGAGTTTTGTGTACTCTAATTCTAAAAGTTCATACAGTTTTGTTGATACTGCCATTTTGGAGTTTCTCCCTCAGTTTTGGTTCTCTGTACATATAAGATAATGGTTTTATAGGTTTAACAGTTTACTTTCTGCTTATTCACATTCCTTCATGGATTATTGCCTCCCATTGTTAAGGAGATACTCCAAGATTTCTTTCTAATATATATTCATATGTATTCATTATAACATGTATTATGTCATTCTCTTATGTCTCCAAAGAACAAAAGTGATCCATAACATATTAATTTTAACTATCTTTTTTTTTCTCTCTTCTTTCCCACTCTCCCTCCCCTAGCATATTGAATCCCAGACTCTAGCCATAGCTCGGAATCTGACACAGCAGCTGCAGACCACCTGCCTTACTCTTATGTCCAATGTCCAGGGGCTACCCCAGAATATTCAAGACCAAGCCCACCACGTCAGGGCAATGGCTGGTGAAGTCTACTCAGTATTTCGAAATGCCACTTCCTTTAAGGAAGTATCAGATGGTCTCCTCAGTTCCAGCAAAGGGCAGCTGCAGAAAATGAAGGAGTCTTTAGATGACGTGATGGATTATCTTGTCAATAACACTCCTCTCAACTGGCTGGTAGGTCCCTTTTATCCTCGGATTGCTGAGCACCAGAGTGAAAGGCGAGAGACATCCAGCTACGAGGACAAACAGCTTGAACGAAGCACAGCTTAACCTTTTATGTGACATTATATTCTTATGCCAGCTAGATACCATGACTCATCTAAGTTAAAAGTATCATGCTGCAAGTAATTCAAAGTTGAGGAGGGGTAGAGCTAAAGAATGCCATCCTTTCCCAGTTCTAGAGAAATCTCAGCCTTTAACTTGCTAAAGAATGGGAGAATGGATTTTAAATTTTGAATGGTTTTGGCAGCTCACATAGGGAATTTCCAGTGCTCATCTGGCTGGCTGTCAAGTTCTGTCTTTGATATGCAAAATGGGAGAATTGGGTTTCAGAACTTGACTAGAACTTGCTAAACAGTGCAACTACTTAAGGATTTACTGGGGCTAGCAGTAGCCCTGCAGTCTAAGCAACTGTATTAAATAAACCATCCTAAAAAACTATTGCCATAACTAGTATATTTGTAGGGGCCCTTTTTAGATTGGGGTTTCTTACTATTTCTCTCTTTCCCCTCTTCCAGTTATGTGAGTGCTTTGGCAATTTTATTTTGACCTTAAAATTTTTTTTGTTCTAAATAATATTGAAAATTAATAAAAAAGTTTCTTACTGTATATACCCTCAGATTCATGCTGTTTGTTCTAGGTGCTTTGTGTCTGGCCTTCTAAAAAGCATGAAGTTGGCTGGTTAAGATATGGGACAGCTGCATATTCAAAAAACTACTTAAATGCTTTTTAACAATGAAAGGTTGGAAACATTTCAAATGTAGCTTATGGCTAGAGATTACTGGCCCTTTCTTAACTTCTACCTGGTGGACTGCTCAGTATGTTAGTATTTTTCTTTCATCTATGGGATGGGATCTTTTGTGGTTGATCAATCATTCTTACTCAGAACTAGGGCAAAAGCTGCCAAAGCTGACATCTCATTGGAACTGTGGAGGTTTTGAGTCCTAATAAGAGAGGAAGGAGACTTAATGTTGAGAGGAATTCAAGAAATTAATTAGTACTTTAGTACTTAATCTCATTTAGGAGTTGGAGTGGTGAGGGAATCAGTCATTTAACCCTTCTTACCAAAACTGAGGACCCCTTAAGCACTTCTATTTCATTTTTTCATTTTAAATTTCCTATTCATATTTGAAAATATTCATTGCTACCTATTAATTCTCTTCACCAAGAGATTAAAACTAACTTATGATTTAATGGTGAGCACCAGAAAAGATTGACTTTCTTCCTTGGAGGACCAAAATGTTTGCCCTTCTAGCTTCCACAGAATATTTTGGAAAATACTTGTCTTTTTTTTTCTTTTAAAAGTGATTAGTGTAATTTTTTTTTATGTAGAGAAGGCATCATGGCGTAATAGCAAGGAATTTTGGATGTGGGATCAGGCTGGGTTTTATTTCACATGTTCTGAAAAACCAACTATTTCTTCATGCTTATGGTGGGCAAGGAGAGCTTAAAAGACTGAACCAGTACTTCAATTTAAATGAAAAAAAAATTTAATCATTTGACGTATAATTTGTTGTTTAATCATTCCAGTTGTCTGACTCTTCATGACCCCCTTTGGGGTTTTCTTAGCAAAGATATTGGAGTGGTTTGCTATTTCCTTCTCCACCTAATTTTTATAGATGAGAAACTGAGGTAAACAGGGACTTGGCCAGTGTCATACAAGTATCTGAGCTTGGATTTGAACTCAGGAAGTCTGGCTAATAAAAGCAGTCTTTGAACTTTAAACCTGGTGCTCTAGCCACTGCACTAGCTGCCCATTTTGAAGTATGATGGGAGATTCTAAAATTCTGTGCCCTAAGACTTCTGCCAAAAAAAATACAGTATGTCCCAAAAGTCTCAGTTCAATATTAAGCTATTAAAGCTTTCAGATAGCCTGTATTTAGGGCACCTGTAAGGGAAACTCGATATGATAGCTGTAGATTTCAGTATCCTAAAAACTACATCCTTGTGGCCTGCCAGAATGTTAACTTAAGGATGTGCCTTTAAATAGCTGAATGAATGCAACTTTTGGATGAGATTAAAGTTGACCTTTTGAAAGAAGTTTGTTGAGTGTCTACCAAAGAGAGTGATTTTGTAATTCATGTAAACTACTACTTCCAGCTTTTCCTAGTCTGATAATAAGGTCAAGTCACATCAGAAGGGAAGAGGCCTGTCTTTTCCCTATCACAGAAATACATGCTCAGTTGTGCCAAATGACTTGAATAAAAATTAAAAAGAAGAGGGGCTGGGACTGATGACTAATGTTCTCATCTTTTAAGTTGTGAGTAAACAACCATGGTGCATGAATACTAAACGTGCAGGTGTAGAAAATCATGGCTTTTGCAAAACTCACAAAATAATTGTTACTTAATGATATATAAATATTAGTGTGCTAGAAGATAATGAGGCATCAATGAAAATGGTAAATGGCCACATAAATGAATACCATTCATCACAGTTCCTAGTTTTTACTTTTCCTACCATGATTAAGGTCAACTGAAGGACAACTAGGGTTGTCCAGCTCCTACTTTCCTGTCTTCCCCCAGGAGTGAAGTTTCTTTTCTTGTAGTACTTCCCTTTTTCTTCCACTAAAGCCTGGAGCTCCCTCCCTGACTTCCTAGGTCTCAGTTCTTACTAGGTGTCCCAGTACTAGAGGGCTTAGTGAGTATGCTGCAGGAGAGACCCAGGCTCAAGGTAGGGAAGAAAATAAAGTGAAAAAGAAAGGGTTGTGAATTCCTGCCATCAAAGTCTTTTGAGCTAAAGGGATGGGGTAAAGTGTGTGTAGGTATGACAGGAAAATAAAAAACCAAGGGGGCTTTGCATAAACTAGATATTTTGTGTCTCAGTCTCAGTCTCCTGTGTACCCTTGAATAAAAACAAATTTTTCCTTCCGCCAGCCACAGGTACAAGTTAGTAAAGCTTATAGGCCTGTTTACTCCTACACTAAACAATCCTGGGCTGTAGCGAATACATTTGTTTCTTAAACAGGGATCCTTTATTTGGGATAATGGAGGTCTGTGAATTGGGAAAAACCCAATTTTTATTTTAATTTAATTGGTTTCCATTGTAATCCTAAGGTTTTATTTTGTGCATTTAAGGGCATTCTGAGGAAGGGTTCATTGGCTTTACCAGATTGATCAATAGGTCCATAATGTAAAAATAAATAAAGTTTAAAACAGGCTCAAAAAGAACTTGTATGTTAGTTTACTAATTCAAAATGAGATACTTCAACAACTAGACCATCAGGGGCAAAAGGAGCTCCCTACCACCTCAAAGTGACTCCTTCATCTAGATGTTTTGCCCCTTTAAGCTTTATTAATCCTTTTGTGTATATGTTACATTTATTTCTATTCTATTTCATCCTCACTCCCTAACCTAGTGTTCTATTCTAAAAAATACCAAATTCAGCAAAAACAACTGATACTATTCATTGTTTGACAGTGTATGTCCTCAGCTTTTCCTGATTTATAGGAGACAAGGCCTTCTAAGGCTTAAAATGTAACTACTTTGGAGAGTTAGCTTTCTGAGTCATAAAGTTCACTCTAAGTAGTAGGAGTAAGAGTCTAGAAAGAAGAAAGGTACTTGGCCTTGAAAGTTGTTCAGTTGTGTCCAACTCTTTGTGATCCCATCTATGATTTTCTTGGTAAAGATACTGGAATGGTTTTCCATTTCCTTCTCCAGCTCATTTTAAAGATGAAGAAACTGAGGCAAACAGGGTTAAGTGACATGCCTAGAGTCGCACAGTTAATAAGTATCTGAGACTGGATTTGAACTCAGGTCTTCCTGACTCCAGGCTTCACACACTGTACCACCCATCTGCCTTAAAAGTAAAGAGGTGGGGCAGCTAAGTGGTATAGTGAATAGAGCACTGGCCCTGGAGTCAAGAGGACTTGAGTTCAAATCTAGCCTCAGACACTTAACATTTACTAGCCATGTGACCTTGGGTAAGTCACTTAACCCCTCCAAAAAGCAAAAAAAAAAAAAAAAAAGTAAAGATGTGCTTTAGAGACTTGGTCAGGGAGACTAAATGGTACAGTGGATAAAAAGTTAACTTACAGTCAGAAGTTCTGGATTCAAATCTAGCTCAAATACTAGCTTTGTGCTTTCTCCCATGAAAAAAGCACAATGTTTTCAGCCATGTTGTCAAATGATTTCAATGAGGATGAGCATAGCATGAAAGTCAGTTACCTCGAAGATGGTAAATTCTTCAATTTGAAAAGGCTACAAGCCAAGACCAAAGTGGAGGGAGTGTTGGTGCATGGTTTTCTGTTTGCAGACAATTGTGCACTCAATGCAGCCTCTGAAGCTGAAATGCAACAAAGTATGGGTCAGTTCTCTGCTGCTTGTGCTAATTTTAGTCTAACAACTGGCACCAAGAAAACACAGGTGCTCCATCAGCCACCACCACACCATTCATACATGGAACCATCAGTTACAGCAAATGGAGAAATTTTGAATGCTGTGGGTAAGTTCACTTACCTTGGTAGTGTACTTTCCAGGGCTGTACACATTGATAATGAGGTTGCTGCATGCATTGCCAGAACTAGTTAAGTGTTGGGGAGGCTCTGAAGGAAAGTATGGGAGAGAAGAGGTATTAGACTGACTAGCAAACTGAAGGTCTACATTTGTGCTGGTCTCATTGCTGTATGCCTGTGAAACCTGGACAGTCTACCAGTGCCATGCCAGGAAAATGGGTCGCTTCCATTTGAATTGTCTCAGGAAGATTCTGAATATGACCTGGCAGGATAAGGTACCAGCCACTGAGGTCCTTACCCAAACTAAACCGCCAAGCATTCAAACTGTGCTTCAGAGAGCACAACACCAATAGACTGGCCACATTGTTTGAATGCAAAATGTACACTTGCCAAAAAGACTGTTTTATGGAGAATTCACACAGGGCAACTGTTCACATGGAGATCAGAAGAAGCAATACAAGGACACTCTCAAGGTGTCTCAAGAACTTTGGAATTGATTGTGTGTCATGGGAGACACTGGCCCAGGCCTGCTCATCGTGGTGTGCCCACATCAGAGAAGGTGCTGTGCTGTATGAGCAAAGCAGAATTGAAACCAGCTCAAAGGAAATGCAGGATGAGCACATCTGGAGATTCCACCCCAGATGTTCACATGGTCAAGCATGAATAGTCCATGTGAACTCATATTAGTCCATTCAGAGCTCATATTAGTCTGATCAGCCACAGTTGGACACATTGAAACTTAACTTTTAACATAGTGATGTTGTTTTGGTCGTCTTCTAGAATGAAGGACCAATCAACCAACCAACCAACCAGCTGTGTGACCCTGACCACATCCCTTAACTTCTTTCAGCCTCATTTATCCTCATAAAATAGGGATGATGTTGGCATTTGCCTATTCCCAGGAGTGCTGTGAGGGAAAAAGAGAACATTTGTAAAGCAATTTTCAAACCTTAAAGCTCTATTTGAATGCTAACTGTTATCACAGAATTCTAAGAATTTAGGTATTTTGCCAGGAGGTATAGTTATGTGTCAGAGGTTATACTTAATCCAGGTGTTCTTGGTTTCAAGGTCACCTCCATATCCTAGGCATTGAGGTAGCAAAGTGGATAGAGAGCTGGACCTGCTGGGGTGGAAGAAGACCTGAGTCCACACTGAGCCTCATACACTCTCTGTGTGACATTAGGTAACTAACTAATTAGGTAGCCTCTGCCTCCATTTTCTCATCTATAAAATGGGGATAATAGCACTTACCTCCCAGAGCTATTATGAGGATCAAATGGGGTAATCATTGTAAAGTGTTTTGCAAACATTCAAGTGCTATATAAATATTATTTCATGAGACTCACTGGTTTAGGTATAGGCTCTTTGGATGTCATCCCCAGAGAAGATGAGGAATTTGCCTGTGGCAACACAGTTATTAAGTGTCAGAAGTTGAATTCAAAGTCAGATCTATGTGACTCCACTCTCAGGACCATTAATCCATCAAAGGGAAGAAAGACAAGTCCTGGAGATGCCAAAAATTCACTGTATTCACTTAACAACTGATCCCCTGCATGTTATCTTATTGTGAAGAGCTGAAGTTAGGTTTTAGATGAGCTTTGTCCTTGGATACCAGTCCAGGAGCTAGATCTTGGCTAAGACAAAGATTGCCTGTTTACGTGTAGTTACCTATGCTTTACATCACACAGGTAAATTTTGATTGATGAAACCTTTTTTTTTCCTTAAGGACCACACCTTGAATACAAATCATTCTGGCTCTCATTGTTTAGTCAACAATAGGCCCCAGACCAAGGCTCACTTGGTCATTGTTTGGGCCCCCCATAGGCTCAGAGTGAATATAAATAGCAATTGTTTCTGTTTGGACTGGAAACCCTGAGAGTCTTTCCTTTCCAGATTGATTTTTTTTTTTGATCTAGATAAAGAGGTAATTTTCTGCCTCATTTCTTACCTAGTCTTAAGCATTGAATGGGTGTTGCCTCAGTGAAACTGTGGCCTAGTAAAGACCTCAGTTTAAAAGACCAGGCTCTCTCGATGCATCCAGGACTATCTCCAGCCATCCTGATCTATCTCCCCACTGGACGTGGATGATTGTGGAGGAGAAAGTGAGGCTGGTGATTTCCCACAGCCCTCCCTCACTTAAATCCAATTCTGTTTAAATCCTTAACTTAAATCCAAAACTGTCATGGCATCACCTCCCTGATGTCATGGTCCTCATGGAGAATAAGGACAAACCAACATCACACAGACTGACAAGGCTTCTATAAGCATTTAGCCCCTATTATATACAAAGCATTGTATTCAGCAATAGAAAATAGAAAGACAAAATGAAAAATTGCCCTTGCCTTCAAGGAAATTCTATTCAGGGGACACAACTGGCTAGTTAAGTAAACATAATTTGAGTAAGGGAAGAGTACTTAGACCCAGAGGTGTCAGGGAAGTCCTTCCCATTGGAAGAGACTGGAACGTGAGCAAACTTATTCTAGTTTGAATAGAAGTTGTTGATTAGTAGATGATGTGCCTTTTTAATGAAGGGAGATCTCTTGTTACAATGATGGGTTTAGGGAGGGCAGTTATTCAAACCAAATTGATATTTCCTTTCTCCTTCTATTCTGGATATTTCAGGGAAGAACACTTTGTTTTGATGTTTGGGTTTTGTATTTGGGGGTAGGAAAGGAAACAAGGATTTATTAAGCACTACTATGTGCTAAGTACTTTATAAACATTATCTCATTTGATCCACAGATGCTATTATTGTCCAATCTTATAGTTGAGGAAACTGAAGCAGATGGAGATTAAGTGACTTGACCAGGGTCACAAAGCTAGCAAGTATTTGAAGCTGAATTTGAATTCAGGTCTTCCTGGCTTCAGGATCTATTCACTTCACCACCTTAGCTGCCTCTAATGATAGGCCCCTCTACTTTGTGTTTGTACACATAGCTAACTCCCTAGGAAGTAACTTCTAAAAGCCCCCTTGACATATGTATGTACAATCCTCTTTCTGGGAAACAGATATCTGTAGAAGATGCTCTTGAAGATAACTTTCTGAGGGCCAAGATAACTCCTTAAAAAACTGGGAAGGGAAGTAGTTCTTCTGAAATGAGATTTTTTAAAGAGGCAATTCAGTATATTCTTACACAGAAGCAACAAAATAAGGGTAAATTTCATTCTAGTTATCCCGGATCATTTCAGTATTATTCCATTACTGCGAAGGATGGACAAAGATTTAAAAATGATTTTTTTTTTTTTTTGCTTTTTGGAGGGCAATTGGGGTTAAGTAACTTGCCCAAGGTCACACGGCTGGGTTTTTGCTTGTGTGTGCGTTAAGTGTCTGAGGCCGGATCCGAACTCAGGTCCTTCTGACTCCAGGGCCGACGCTCTACTCACTGCGCCACCTAGCTGCCCCTAAAAATAATTTTTCAAAAAATCAGCTGGTGACTAGATAAAATAATGTTAGCTTTGAAGCTCCCCTTTCATCCCCGTGGTCTCCATTCCTTTTTATTTTACCCTGCTGTGCAGCTTGCTCTAATTACCCTCCTTGGTTTTTTCATTTGAATTGTTTATCCTTCAAGTTAATGTCAAATAGGCAATCTTTTTAAGGGTAACTTTCCATCTTAGAAACAGTCTTGGAATGTTGTTAGTTCCCTATTGTTGCTTAGGTTCCAAAATGGAATCCTAGTTCCTCTAGGATATGCCATCAAGACAACTTTGATTTGGGTCAGGGATTGGCTCAGGGACTGGACAAAGGTGAAGGGCCAGTTGCCAGCAGATGTAAGTCAACTTGAGCATTATTAAACAATTACTTCTTCAGAAGCAGCTTCCCTAGGTTTTGTGTTCAGATGTTTAAAGAACTTGGCAAACTAGGTAAATGATTCTGCAAGGATGACCAGCTGGGAACTGGGCTCCACAACCCCCTCATTGACTTTTATAGGGCCTGATAAGTGTGGAGCACTGACCTGGTTAGATTAGAATCAAGTCCTGGTTTTTCCAATTGTGAACCTTGAAGTAGTTACTTATAAACCTTTCTGAATATAATTTCCCCATCAATAAAGTATGAAAATGTGATAAGCATTTACAGTTGAGAAGGACTGCAGAAATCATCTCAAACTAGTTTACCCCGAAAGGCTAAATTTAGGACTTGTCCAAAGTTATATAGGCAGTACAAGTCAGGGGATAAAAGGATCATAGAGTTAGAACTAGAAGTTCATATAGTTTTTTCGGGGCGGGGGGGGGGAGGGAGCATTTGTTTTGCTTGACTATGCATATTTTATTTTATTTTTATTCAATATTTTATTTTTTCCCAATTACATGTAGAACAGTTTTTAACATTCATTTTAAAAAATGTTGATTTCCAAATTCTCTCCCTCCCTCATTGAGAAGGCAAGCAATTTGATATAGGTAATATATGTGCAGTCATGAAATCATATTTCCATATTAGTCATTTTGTAAAAGAAAACACAGACAAGAAACAAAGAAAAATAAAGTGAAAAAAGTATGCTTGGATTTGCATTCAGACTCCATCAGCTCTTTCTTGGGAGATGGGGAGCATTTTTCATTATAAATCCTTCGGAATTGTCTTGGATCATTGTGTTGCTGAGAATAGCTAAGTCTCTCATAGTTGATCATTCAGAAGGTCCATAGAATTTAGCATTTTACAAAACAGAGAGATTAAATAAATGACTTGGCCCAAGATCAGAAAGGTTGTAAGAAGCTGCGAGTTGAAAACCAAATCCTCTGGCTCCAAATGCAGTGCTCCTTCAATGATACCAGGCTCTTACTGAGTCTGTAAACTTAGTCAACCTCTGTCGAATAAGGGATAGGGATTAGACCTGTAATTTCATTAACATAGGGAACTCCCAGACAAGGAAGCTCCCACTACCAATGCTAGTTGGAACCTTCTTTGGAATTGTAGTTTTGGAGAATTGCTGAGAACACTGAGGTGACTTGCACAGGTTCAAACAATCAGTATGTATTAGAGGTGATACTTGAACCCAGGCCTTCCTGGCTTGGAGTCTGGCTCTCTATCCACTATGCCATGTATGGTTGTCTACACAGGCACAAGTGAAGAGTAAAGGATTGAGTAAGTGGCAAACCACTGGCCAGAGGTCCAGGCAAGTGATTGGCTTTGGAAGGTCTGGCAGCATGAATAGGGGACTCAGTATTGAGAAAACAGTGGTTACCTGGGGCAGCATTAAAAAAAAAAAACCAAAACCCTACTGGTATTAGCATACTGGGCAAAAACTTATTCACCCAAACAAAGAGAATTCTGGTTGTTGGGGACAGTAACAGTGTAATTCTATCCTGAGGATAAGGTAGAAATGTAGTCACAGGAGAACAAAACAGGAAATCCTAGAAAAACAAGAGTTGAGGCGAAACACTGAGACTAGCCCTTTGTGTTTAGAGACACACTTTGGCATAGTAGAAAGAGCACTGGACTTAGAGTAAGAAGACCTGGGCTTAAATCTGACCCTTGACATTTCTTAGCTTTAAGACTTTGAAAAAATCCCTTAACCTCTGAATCAGATTCCTTATATATGTAATGGGGATAAGAATACTTGTACCACCTAAATCACAGAGTTGTTATATGGTTCAAACATTTACTTAGTTGTCTGATGCAACTAGCATGTCATTTTTTAACCTCACTCAGTTTCTTTTAATTCTGTAAAGTGGGGGTAATAAAGGACCTTCCTCACAGGATACTTTTGTCAGCATAATGATGCTATATAATTGTGAGTTATTTCCATGATTAGGACCAGTATTGGAATCTGGTTTGGGGCTGGGACTATACATGAGGGTTAAGTAAACTCAGTAAGGTTAGAAGAGAATGGGGCAGGGGTGTCAAACACCTGGCCAGATAGAGGCAGCAACACTCTTTGATGTAGCCTTAACTAGATTAAAATGTAATTGGGAAATATTTAACAAAATAAAGAAAAAATACAGTAGACCACAGATGTTAACATGTTGTTTTCTAAGTCAATTTATGACCTGCAGTGTTTAGAGGCCCCTTTTCTATTTGAATTTGATGCCCCTGATGTGGGTGATCCCAAGAAGGCTGTTAATGCTATTAGGGCTCTAGGAAAGGAGGATGGGTGGTAATTTTTAAACTTTTTTTTTTTTTAATAAAGCCTATCCAAGACAGCTTCCTTTTTGTTTGCTAAAAGGTCCTGTATATAAAAGTTTCCAAAAATTCTCTTCAACAGGCTCCTGAAACTACAGGAACTCCTCCATTTGAGGGTTGAAACCTAGCAGAGTCCTTTTTTTGGGGGGGGCGGAATGGAGTAAGTTTCATATTCTAGTAGGGCTATCATAGCAAGGTTTTGACTCTTCCAATTAAGAGTGGGATAATTCCACAGGAGAATAGCAGTTTCTTCCCTAAAGATCCACTTGGGAAAGACCCATATCCAAAATTAGTGTCGTTTTCAAAATTTGAGAGGAAATTGAGGTATATTGCATGATCAGAATCCTCTGAAAGATTTTGTGTGCAAGTAAGTTCTTTCTTCAAGACAGAGGATGGGTCAATCTGTACAAGTCTATTCTAAGGCTAGACATTAAATTATTTTCAATGAACAAATGTTGATTTTCTCACCCTCCTACCCCCCCCCCCAATTAAAAAAAAGATAAACAAAACAAAATTCTTGTGACAAGTAAACATAGTCAAACTAAACAAAATCCTACACTGGCCATGTCCAAGAAGATATATTTTATTCTGCATCTTGAATCCATGACCTGCCTGTTATGGATATGGTATGCATGGATATGGGATATGGATATGGGTAGTATGCATCATTACTCCTCCGGAATCATGTTTGATTATTTCATTGATGAGAGTTATTAAGTGAAAGCAATATGAATAACTGAAATTTCCAGAGTGCTTTAAAGTATGTAAAGTACTTTATGAACATGACATCATTTGATTCCTAGGAGGTAAGCTAAGGAGCTATTCCCATTTTATAAATGACCAAACTTGGTTTATAAAGTTCATTGACTTGCTCCTGGCTACACAAGGAGTGTTAAAGGCAGGGTTTGAATCCTGGTTTCTCTTGAATCCAAGTCCTTATATTACAATCCAAATTCTTCTACTACACAATTCTAATCATTTAAATAATAATTGTTTATTGCATTTTCCCCTTAGGATTTCTATAGAGACACTGAGGATCAATTCATCTTAATTTCAATTTCTTAAAACCTAATTTTCATTTTACTCTTTTGTCTTGATGTAATTTTTCAATAGATCTCTCCCCCTTCCTTACCCTATTTAGCCACAATAAGAGGGGGGAAAAAGCAGGTGAGCAAAACTAACCAACACTTCAACTAAATCTGACAATATTCGGTGTCCAAAACATATGGATCCTTCACCTCTGCAAATAAAGGAAAGAAGATTACCTTAAAGGTAGTTAGACTAGCCAAGGGATTGTATTGTGCATTCCTTCCTGGTTACAGTTTCCCATCTACTTTTTTCTCCATACTCAAATAAGTTTTGTTGGAGACCTTGGGATGGGGTCTCTAACTGTAAATTAGATGCAATTATTTGTTCTTAATTGTCTTGGAGGACTGGATATCAGGAAGCCAGGTTGTTTGAGTAGTTCTCCTGGGGGATCTTCATTTATTTTTTTTAATTTTATGGTAAATTTTGTTTCAACACATAATAATCCCCATCTTGTTCCCAGTTGAATCCTCCACACTGTAAAATCCTTGAAAACAGTTAAACAATATATGGGTGATTTTGATTGAGGACATGCAATCTTCACTGTCAGCAGTTTTCCATTTGTTAAAAGAAAAGTTGTGCTTTTAAGCTAGTAACAATGTTTCCCCAATGTTTCCCATTATTTTTGACCTGAGATTTGTTACTGTTGAAGTTGTCTTGTTTTTAGGGTTGTAGCATGCATATTATAATTTTTAACTTTCCTTTGTTCACTCTTTATCACTTTGTGAATTCTAACTATAATTTCTCTGAATTCATCATGTTTGTTTTTATACCCAAATAATATTTGATTATGTCCA
Organism: Gymnobelideus leadbeateri; assembly: GCA_011680675.1. Taxonomy (NCBI): domain Eukaryota; kingdom Metazoa; phylum Chordata; class Mammalia; order Diprotodontia; family Petauridae; genus Gymnobelideus; species Gymnobelideus leadbeateri. Next base: position 165,996 of record WOXC01009885.1, read on the forward strand.
TATAACACAGTTACTTTGGCTATTCTCCAATAATTATAGAATTTGTTTCCCTTTGTGGGGGAGGGCTGTAACAAATAATGCCTTATAATATTTTTTTGAAGATAGGTCTTGTCAGTAGCCATTGCAGTACATAAACCCCAGAATCAGATCACTGGATCTGAGGTATTGAACAGTTTTGAAGCTTTTCTTGCATAATTCCAAATTCTTTTCCAGAACAGTTAGGCCAATTCACAGCTGATATAGTGTATTAGTGTACATGTTTTCCTATGTACAAAAAGTAGTGACTTTTGAAGCTATTCCAGGTATTCTTGGAGGTCATAGAGGGTCAGCTTTTCCAATAAGTGGGCTTTCATGAAGGGCTTAGAGCCTTTTAGAGCATCCCATGCTGAGAATCATAGGCAAACGGCATATAGGATTCTGCCTGCCTGGCACACAGGCATCTTTAGGTGTCTGAGCAAGGAGAGAAGAGCAGAGTTGTGGGATCAAACAGCTAGACTGAGCCTCTAGTCAACAGTTTAAGCTTCTTCCAGATTGCCTTGAATTGATTAATTCAGTAACCATTTATTGCATCTCCACTGTGCTAGATCCTCCATGTGGCTGGTTGCCTTCTTTAACATACCTATTGCTTCTTGATGCTCTTAGCATACTAGTAGTTACACTTATTATTATTCCTATTCCTCATAATTGGCTGCTTCTAATTGACTAGGCCTACAGGATAGTCAAAACATTACCAGGATTGTTAGAATTGTGTCTTAAGGGTAAGTAAGTCTCTGATTACCCAAGGGTCTGATTACATAAGTTTTATAACAGATTGTTTTTTTTTTTTTTTATATTAAAGGTGTTGTTTTTTCTATTTTCTGTCTACTTGTGGATATGTTTCAGAGAACTGCAATTCCTGGAAGTCTGACCATGGATAATTAAGTGCATTATTACTTTACTCTGCTTAAGCTGTAAACAAATTCATATTCAGTGAAAAGTGCTGAGTCCTAAGTTCAAATTCTAGACCTGCCATTTACTAGCTGTGTGATCTTGGGAAAGTCACTTAACCTCTTTGTCTCAGTTTCTTCATCTGTAAAGTGGGGGTAATAATTGCACCTGGCTCCCAGAGTTGTTGTGAAGATCAAATGAGATAATAATCATAAAACTTTTAGCACAGTTGCCACCACAGAGTCAGTGCTATATGCATATTAACCATTACTATTACTTTGACTTTGGGCTAGTCAGTTAATTCACTGGGCCTCAGTTTCATCATTTGTAGACTTAGGTGACTTCTCAGATCCCTTTCAGCTCTACATCTATGATCTTTTTTTTTTTTTTTAAGCAATTGGGGTTAAGTAACTTGCTCAAGGTTACACGGCTAGTCATTTTTTGATTTTATGCGTGGGTGCTCATTTTCTGAGGCCGGATCTGATCTCGGGTCATCCAAACTCCGAGGCCGGCGCTCTTACTCACTGCTCCACCTAGTCGCCCCTTTTAGGGCAATTGGGGTTAAGTAACTTGCCCAAGGTTACACGGCTAGGTTTTTGTTTGTGCGGATTAAGTGTCGGAGGCCGGCTCCGAACTCAGGTCCTTCTGATTCCAGGGCCGGCGCTCTATTCTCTGCGCCACCTAGCCGCCCCTCATCTATGATCTTTTTATCTTTGTTCTTGTTCAGTCATTTCAGTTATATCTGACTCTTTGTGATCCCATTTGGGGTTTTCTTGGCAAAGATACTGGAGTGGTTTGCTACTTCCTTCCCCAGCTCATTTTACAGATGAGGAAACTGAGGCAAAGTTAAGTGACTTGCCCAGGGTCACAAAGCTGGTAAATGTCTGAGGCTAGATTTGAACCCAGTAAGACTAGTCTTACTCATTTTAGGCTTACACTCTATTGACCTACCCACCCAGCTTTCCTTTTATCCTACATTTATCCTATACATTTATAAATAGGAATGCTTTTTTACTTTACAAAAATCTTGTACCAAAAAAAAATCTAAATTTGTGAAACAAATCTGAAAATGTTCCTATTTTGAAAGTATTCATCACAGATTTTCTTTGATAAAACAGGTTCTCATTCTTTACATAGATCTTTTTTTGCTTAAGTAGCTATTACTTTTAATATTTGAGTTTCTTCTGTTTCAGGTACCAGATTTCACCATCACTGACTTGTCTTCTGAAACTTATGAAATTCCAGACATTTTAGGTTTGGATGAGGAGGATGAAGCTGATTATTCACGATTTAATGGCTATGTTAACCTAAGTCAGAATAATGACTAAATAACAACAAATTGATCTTGAAGATAGCACTTTACCTTGTTAAATTACATGTTTTCTCCAAGTATTTATATAATTTGGGGGATTGGTATAAATTTTATCTAAATTTTATTGATTCCTTATTTAGTTCCCCAGAGCAACTGTTACAAACTTTTTCTTCTTTATTCAAGTCCCCTAATACACTTCTGTCCTCCATGTTTACAGCAAATAATACACTGAGGCAACAGTCTGTTGCATGTTCCCCTAGCCCTTCACATTTCAAAATTACATGCCTCTCTGTTCCCAATCTCACTCATTTCTGTGATCTTGTTCTAGAAATTATCCTTTCTCTAAATACATCATCCCCCTCTTTCTCTACTTCTTTTCTACTTCCTTACAAACATTGGGACACATTTCCCACATCTTAAAAATATCCTCTGTTGATCCTCCTGTCTTAGCTAGCTATAGTTCAGTGTTTTTCTCCCTTAGGTTTCTTGAAAAATTGGCTTATACCTAATACAACCACTCTCTCATCACTTCCTTCATTAGCTCCATTTAACTTAACTAATGGAACTCCGCTCAAAAGATAAAAATCAGTCAACCTAGCAAGCCTCTTTTAATCTCTTATGATGGGCCAGACACTGTTGGGTGCTGTGGTTACAAATATAATGAAAGAAACAGTCCCTACTTAAAAGAATTCCTACTTAATCCCATGGCCTTTTCATTTTATTGTTTCAAAATTACATTTTTTTTTCAGTCTCCATTATTTTCCCCCCTCACACCAAACCCCACTGGGGGTGTGTGACAAACAGAAAATAAAACACTCTTAACAAATAAGCATAAGCAAGCAAAAACAAATTCTCTTACTTGCCATGTTGAAGATTGTGTCTCATTCTATGTCATCACTGCTCTTTTAGGAGGTAATTATCAGTCTTCACCATCAGTCAATTGGAATCTTGATTGATCATTGTGTTGTTCACTGTTCTTAAGTCTCGAGGTCTTCTTTTGAGTGTTTCCATGGGCATTTGCCACTATTGACCACCTACCTTTCTCCTTTTGGATCCTATCTCTTCCTTTGGCTTCTGAGACACTTGTTTTTCTCCTTCCATCTCTTTAATCTTCCCTCCTCTGTCTCCTCAGCTGTCTCCTCAGCCCTGAACTGAATTGTTTAATTTGTTCTAAAAACCATTGGAAATCTGATTTTCCCCCCTCTACAGTATGTGTAAGAAATTCTGGAAGGCTATTAATCTAATTTGATAGTCACTGAAATGGTTGAAATAAAGTTTGAGCACTGCAATTTGTATGTGTCTTCTTTTACCAATTGGCTAATGCTGCCTGAGTGCTGTTATCTTGGAAGTTAAAGGGGGAATAATGAGAAGGTGAATTCAGGAGGACAAACTGGATAGTCAGGATTACCTTATTCTACACTGGTAATGTAAACAAAAAGGACTACACTCTCCCCCAATCAAAAGTGAATGTAACAAAATTATTAAGATAGAGCAGAATAGAGTAGTGGACCAGTGGAATAGATTAGGTACACAATGCACAGTGGTCAATGACTATAGTAATCTACAGTTTGATAAACCCAAAGACTCCAGATTCTGGGATAAGAACTATTTGCAAAAACTGCTGGGAAAACTGGAAAATAGTACAGCAGAAACTGGACATAGACCAGTATCTTACACCGAATACTAAAATGAAGTCTAAATGGGTTCATGATCTAGATATAAAGGCTGATGACACTGTAAGCAATCTGGGAGAGCAAGGAATAGTTTACCTGTCAGATTTATGGCAAACAGAAGAATTTATGACCAAAGGAGAGAGAGCGCATTATGAAATGCAAAATGGATAATTTTGATTACATTAAATTGAAAAGTTTTTGTACAAGCAAAGCCAAGGTAACCAAGATTTGGAGTGGAAAATTGGGAAAGAATTTTTACAATCAGTGTCTCTGATAAAGGACTCATTTCTAAAATATACAGAGAACTGAGTCAAATATATAAGAATACAAGTCATCCCCCAATTGATAAATGGTCAAAGGATATGGACAGGAAGTTTTCAGAGGAAGGAACTAAAGATAACTACAATCATATGAAAAATGCTCTAAATTACTTGATTAGAGAAATGCAAATCAAAACAACTCTGAGGTACCACATCTCACCTGTCAGATTGGCTAACATGACAAATAGAAAAATGATAAATGCTAGAGAAAATGTGGGAAAATTGGAACGCTAATACATTGCTGGTTCAGTTGTAAACTGATCCAACTATTCTGGAGAGCAATTTAGAACTGTGCCCAAAGGGCTATAGAAATGTGCATATGCTTTGACCCAGCAATACCACTTCTAGGGCTGTATCCCAAAGAGATCGTACAAGTGGGAAAAGGACCTGTATGTACAAAAATATTTATAGCAGCTCTTTCTGTGGTGGCAAAGAGTTGGAAATCAAGGGGATGCCCATCAATTGGGGAATGGATAAACAAGTTGTGGTATCTGAATGTAACAAAATATTATTGTTCTATAAGAAATTAGCAGACAGACTTCATGATAATCTGGAGAGACATATGAACTGATGCTGAGTGAGGGGAGCAGAATCAGGAGAACTTTGTACACAGTTACAGACGCATCATATCTGTGATGACTAACTTTGATAGACTGGGCTCCTCTCAGCAATGCAAGGCTCTAAGACAACTCCAAAAGACTCATGATGGAAAAGGCCATCCACACCCAGAGAAAGAATTTACAGAGCCTGAATGCAGGTTGAAGCAAACTACTTGCTCTCTTTTTTGTTTTGTTCTTTCTTTTTTGTTGTTCTTTCCATTAGTTATAATCCTTCTTTACAACTTGACTAATGTTTAATGTGAAAATATTTGTAGAACCTATATTGGATTGCATGCTGCCTTAGTGGGGGAGGAGGAGAAGAGGGAGGGGAAGAAAATTTAGAACTCAAAAGCTTGTGGAACTGAATGTTGTAAAATAAAAGTAAATAAATAAATTTAATAAAAAAAAAAAGATCAAGCAGGACCTATGAAGAGATATGAAAAGATTCCCCTCCTCAATACCCCTGCCCCCATCCCTTCACGGAGGTGAGACATCCTTAGGTGTTACATACTGCACATGTTTTTGGACTTTTTCAATGTATCAGTAAGTTGTGTTGATTTTTTTTCCTCCATAAAATAATACTATTTGCTGTATGGAATGGCTCTCTGGGAGGAGGAGGCAAAATTGGGATAACTGAGGATGTAATAAACAAGACATCAATAAAAACTTATTTTTTTTTTTAAACAAATACTTTATTAACTTCTGTTTTACATCATTCATTTCCTCCAGATTTTGAGTTACAATCATTTTCCCCCCATTATTCCCCTACCCAACCTCCCAGAATAGCAGTCCCACAGGATATCGCTTCCTCCAATCTGCTCTCTCCCATACCTTCTCCCATATCCCCATCGACTTTTCCATTAGAGGAAGATGAATCTTTGTGTCCCAATGCCTGCACATCTTATCTCCCAATTATAGGCAAAAGAGTATTAATAATAGTATTTATATATATATTTGAAACATTTAATGTTACGACCTTGAATTTCAGATCCATTTCCTTCCTCCCTTGTCACCCATTCCTTCTTGGGATATAAGTAATTCAGTATATGTTGTACATGTCTAGCTATGCAAAACATTATCATAGTAGATATATTGTGCAAGGCTGCTTATAATTCCCTCCCACTCATCCCACCCCCCACCTGGTCCATCCCCTACATGATCCTGTCCCTCTTCTATAGTGGGTACTTCCAACCTCCCCTCACCCCAAGGATGCCCTCCCATCCATCATCCCTCCTCTCATCCCCCTTCCCCCTATCCTGCTGCAGGTTGAGATATCCCATTTAGTATGTATGTCATTTTCTCCCTGAACCAAATTCAATGTGAATGTGGTTTTGCCTTTTTAGCCTTCCTTATTCTCCCCCTCCTTTGCACCCACTTCCCCTACATGAGATAGTTTACCCTACCATGTCTCTCCCCATCTCCTCTTGCCACTTTCCTCTCTCACCTCATAATTTCATCCCTTGAGTACTCTCCCTTCCCAACAATATCAACCTATGCCCTCTATCCATATATAACTGTAACCATATACACACACATTCACATATGTATTCATATGACCACACCCCCTTCTTCCATTATTTTCATAGTGGGAAAGATATCATCAGTCACAGATATTGCTTTTCCATATAGGAATGTAAATAGTTCAACTTTGATAAGTTCCTTTTGATTTCTTTTCCCTAATTACCTTCTCAGGCATCTCTTACTTCTTGCGTCTGGATGTCAAATTTTCTATTCAACTCTGGTTTTTTCCTCAAGAATGCTTGAAAGTCCTCTATTCCACTAAATGACCATATTTTCCCCTGAAACAAAATACTCAGTTTTGCTGGGTAGGTGACCCTTGGGTTCATTCCCAGTTCTTTTGCCCTCTGGAATATCATATTCCATGCCCTTTGATCCCTCAGTGTAGAAGCTGCCAGGTCCTGGGCTATTCTGATTGTGTTTCCACCATATTGAAATTGTTTCTTCCTGGCTGCTTGTAGTGTTTTCTCCTTGATCTGGGGATTCTGGAACCTGGCTATAATATTCCTGGGAGTTTTCTTTTTGGGATCTTTTTCAGGAGGTGATTGGTGGATTCTTTCAACCTCTATTTTGCCCTCTGGATCTACAACATCAGGGCAGTTTTCCTTGAGAATTTCTTGAAGGATGATTTCTAGGTTCTTTCTTTGATCATGGCTTTCAGGTAGTCCAGTAATTTTAAATTGTCTCTCCTAGATCTATTTTCCAGGTCAGTAGTTTTTCCCATGAGATATTTCACATTGCCTTCTAATCTTTCATTTGTTTGGATCTGCTTAACAGCATCTTGATTTCTCATAAAGTCACTAGCTTCCATTTGCTCCAGGCTAACTCTGAAGGAATGAATCTCCTCAGTGAACTTTTGAGATTCTTTTGCCATCTGGCAAATTCGACTTTTTAAGGCATTCTTCTCCTCATTGCCCTTTTGGGCCTCCTTTGCCATTTGAGTTAGTCTATTTTTTAAGGTGTTGTTTTCCTCAGTCAGGCTGTTGACCCTCATGTCATACTTTTCCTGCATCCTTCTCATTTCTCTTTCTAATTTTTCCTCCACTTCTCTTATTTGATTTTTAAAGTCCTTCTTAAGGTCATCTATGGCCTGCAACCCGCTAATGGTTTCCCCTGGGGCTTTTGGAGCAGGACTTCTGACCTCACAGTCCTTTTCCCGCTCTATGCCCCCAAAATAGGAGTCTAGGGTTGCATTTTTCTGTTTCCTTTGCCTTGGCATGTTGCCACTTAATTGCTTGACTTTTGGGCTTGTTGCCACACTATGGCTTTAAGGCCAGCTAGAGGAATTTTCGTCCCAAACGTGTGAGGGGCAACTTCCGTTTCTGGCAAGCTGTAAACCCACCCACAACTTCCACCCTAGATCACAATCCAGATCCAGGGAGGTTAAAGCAAGAGCGATTACCCCCAAGACTGATCGC
>WOXC01009886.1:0-66752 GCA_011680675.1 Gymnobelideus leadbeateri
GTATCTTATTGAAGAACATGAACAAAGGTAAATATTATAGTATTATAAGAAATGATGAAAAGGGCAGTTACAGAGGAGGTAAGGAGAACTAGGATGATTCAGATAATGAAAACTACATCACAGAGAAAAGCTAGCTTTGAAAGGCTTTAAAACTTTGATAAACTCTATGATAAATGATAAGTCCAAAAGAATCAAAATGAAACAAGTCACTCACCCCCTTATAGAAAGTTGATAAACACAAAATATGATGAAAAAAGTGAGGCAAGTATAGAGCAAGAGACAAAAGGAGAGAAAGGGAAAATAAGAGAGGAAGAGAGGGGAAGAAGAATGAGGGGAAGAGAAGTGAGGGGAAGGAAGAATAACAAGGGTAAAGAGACAGAGGAAAGGGAGAGAAGATTTGGAAGAGAGGAGAAAAAAAAGGGAAAATTAGTCAAGGTTGTAATGATTGTGTCCCCAAAATGATTATAAGTCTCCTGTGATAGTTACTAGAAAGACTTCTTGCTGTAGGGTATTAGGGTGTAAATAACAGTCAAATTAGACTCAAATGATCAAATTCAAAATTCTGTCAGTTCTGGTTATGTGCCCATGAGAATGTCATTTAACCTTTCTCCTCTTATATTCCTTTAATGCAAAATGTGATTGAACTGTTTGGCCTCTAACGTCCCTTCCAATACTAAATTTATGATTGTCCATCAGGTAGTCCTTTGAATTCTTGAAGTTAATTACCATGTTCGTGGGATCATAGATTTGTACCAAAAAGCATTATCTTCTCGATTCTGATTTTTTTTTAACTGACGGATTTATATTCTGAATCTCAATCTTCTCTTCTTCCTGGTAACTCTGCTATGGAGTCACTTTGTCTTGTTTATGTGGTCTTCAAAAAAAAGATCTGGAAATGGACATGATATTCAGAATATACTCTGATCAGAAAAGCAAATAGCAAGACTATTACATCCTTCATTCTGGATATGCTGAATCTATTAATGAAGCCTAAGATAAATTATCTATCAACAACAAACTGTTGAGTGAGGCTGAACTTGTGGGCAATGAAACCTAGCAGGTCTTTTTCACCATAATTGATATTAAGCGTATTGGCTGGAGAGAATGTCTACATAATGAAATTTTATTGTACCATAAGAAATTATCTAAAAAGGCTTCTATGAACTACTGCAAAGAGAAATGAGGAGAATAAGTGTGGCAGTTCAGTTTATGAAAAACACATCATAGCAGGGGATACAGCTTTGAAAAACATTAAAACTCTGGTCAATTCAGTGATAAATGAAAAATTCTAAAGAAAAAAAGATGAAACAAACTACTCACCTCCTGATAGAGAGACAATGTACTCAAGCTGTAATGAGACAAAAGGAGGGATTAGGACTTTCATTATCATTATTAGGACTCTTTTATCCATCAATTTTTGACCCTTTCCAGAGGACTGATTAAAAAAAAAATATTAACATTGCTTGCATGTTTGGTGAAGCAAATAACTGAGTACAGATTTTGGTGGTACTGTCCAAAATGAATTTCTTGAATCTGGGAGATAACTTACGATTCTTCAACTGCCTGAATGAATAAGGTCTCTAAATGCTAGACTTTGAATCTTATCTGTTTTAGAACCTGGTCTTGATTCTGAGAGAATAGAAAACACCATTGGGTGGTAGCAACCTAGTGTGCAAAAATAACAGTGAGTTACTGTATCTTGACTTTTTACACTTTTTTGAGGGTGAATGAAGTGGGGGAGCAAACAAGATCTAGACCTGCTATTTCAAGACTATATTGAAACATTGTCTACCTATGGGAAAACATAAAATAGTATAAGAATTAGAAATGGAAGGTGAGCCAAGATGGAAGAGAAAACATAGGGACTTACCTGAGCTCTCTCCTAACCCCTCTAAATATTGTTAAATAATGTTCCAAAACAAATTCTAGAGTGTCAGGATCCACAAAAACAAGGAATGAAACAATTTTCCAGCCCAAGACAACCTAATGAAGGTAGATAGGAAAGTTCTGTTACACCAGGGTGAGAATGGAGTAGAGTCAAACAGAGACCTTGCCAGCACAGCAAACCAGAAGCAGGCTTTGGTGGTGACTGAACCAGAAGTTGCACTGGTGGGTTTCTGGAGCTCTCAGCTAACAGATGGTAAAGGGTTTAGACAGTTGATTAGAAGGTGTCCCTTTGCTGGCTCTGGGGGCAGGACTATCTTTTATTCCCCATTTTTGGATCTGGGTGACACTTCTGAGTCTCAGTCCCAGGGCAAGGAGGAGCACTAGTGTCCCAGAGCTTATAGCTGCAGTGCAGCAGGACCCTTGCCATGGTTCGAAGGTAAAAAAGAGTACTTGTAGTTACTCACAGACCAGTGCACAATACAGGAGAAGAACAAACACATCTCTTCCTAGATCATACCAACTTGGAAAGACCAAAAACTTACAGACCCTAGAATTTCCTCTGACAATTGCTGCAAAAAAACGTTAAAGCTTGGGGGTGGAGTCAAGATGGCTGAGTATAAATAGGACTTCCACAAGGCTTCTGCTCCCACCTCCTCCAATTCATGTAAAAAATTATTCAAAGCAAACTTTGGAGCTACAGAACCCAGAAAATGACACAGAAAGGCTAACTTCCTTCCTAAAACAGATTTGTAGGCTGGCAGGAAGCTGCCAGCACAGTTAGCTTCAGGGTAACCACAACCAGCCACTAGCTGGAAGGACTTAAGTTCAGCAGCAACTGGGGCAGTTTCCAGAATTATCAACCCATAGATGCTAAGGACAATGTGAGAGGTAAGTTCAGTGTGGACATTGGGACCTGGGAATTTGGGAGTGTGGTCAGGCCTTCACCCCCAGGGTAAGAAGCAGCTGAGGCATGGGGTACATGTAGCCACTGCCAAGCAGATGCTTCATAGCTACAGGCCTGCAGATTGTAGAGGGACCAAGTATCCAGTCTGAGGGATAATCACTCTTGAATTAAACTTCTTGGATCTGGATCACTGGGATGGAGGTCCTGGGGTGTGTGACCAGTGTTCCAGAGCTTGGGGAGGCTTCAGAGAGGACAGCAAAATAACAGCTCCAGAAGCTGAGAAAACCCCAGCCAATGGGACAAAGCTCCCTGCTCTGGTAGCAGAGTTCTACTGTGGCAAAAAGCTCAAAAATCAAGTAACTGAGTGGTAACATCAAGCAAACGAGGGAAGCAAGGCAAACACAGCAGTCTGACTTTGGATTCTCTATTTGAGGACAAAAAGGATTGGGGCATGGAACAGGAGGAAGACAGCAAAGTCAGAACTCCTGCAACAAAAGCTTTCAAGAAGAATATGAGCTGGTTACAGGCCATAGAGAAACTTAAGAAGGATTTTGAAAACCAAATAAGAGAAGTGTAGGAAAAATTGGCAAGAGAAATGAGAATGATGTGAGAAAATTATGAAATTAGAGTCAACAACCTGACTGAAGAAAATAACACCTTAAAAATATACTAACTCAAATGGCCAAAGAGCCTCAAATAGCCAATGAGAAGAAGAATGCTTTAAAATGTCAAATTTGCCAGATGGTAAAAGAATCTCAAAAGCTCATTGAAGAGAATCATTCCTTCAGAATTAGAGTGGAGCAAATGAAAACTAGTGAATTTATGAGAAATCAAGATAATATTAAATAGATCCAAACAAATTAAAAAATAAAAAGAAATGTGAAATATCTCATTGGGAAAATAACTGGCCTGGAAAATAGATCCAGGAGACATAATGTAAAAATAATTGGACTACCTGAAAGCCATGATCAAAAAAAGAACCTAAAAATCATCCTTCGAAAAATTCTCAAGGAAAATTGCCCTGATGTTTTAGAACCAGACGGCAAAATAGAGGTTGAAAGAATCCACCAATCACCTCCTGAAAAAGATCCCCAAAAGAAAACTCCTAGGAATATTATAGCCAGGTTCTGGAGTTCCCAGATCAAGGAAAAAATATCACAAGCATAAAAGAAGAAACAATTTGAATACTGTGGCAACAAAATTGGGATAACACAGGGTCTGGAAGCTTCTAAAGTGAGGGATTGAAAGGATTGGAATATGATATTCTGGACTTCAAAGGAGCTGGGATTAAAAACAAGAATCACCTACCCAGCAAAACTGAGTATCATATTTCAAGGGAAAATATGGTCATTCAATGGAATAGAAGACTTTCAAGCATTCTTAATGAAAAAACCAGAGTTGAATAGAGAATTTAACATTCACATACAAGAAGGAAAACATGAGAAGGTAAACGGATAAGAAATCATAAGGAACTTCTCAAATTTGACTATTTATTCCTACATAGAAAAATGATAATTGTAACTTATGAAACTTTTTTCAGTATGAGAATAGTTGAAGGGAATAGAAATATGTGTGTGTGCATGTGTGTATACATGCATATATGTCTATATAGGAGGGTATAGGGTTGGGTATATAAATGCATATGTGAGCATGTGTATATATGTGTACAGGTATACATAGACAGAGAGCACAGGACCAGTTTAATAGGAAGGGATGATACGTAAAAGGTGTAATTAACAGGTGAGAGATGAATATAATGAGAGGAGATGGTGAGAGATAGAAAGGGGTAAATTATTTCATATAGAATAGGCAAGAGAAAACTTATAATGTAGGGGAAGACAGGAATGCAAAAGGGAATGAGTCAACTTTATTATCAATGAATTTGGCTTAGGAAGGGAATGACATACACACTAAATAGGGTATCTCACCTTACAGGAGAGTAGGGGGGAAAGGGATGAAAGGGGAGATGATGGAAGGGAGGGCAGGGAAGTTGGAAACACCCACTTTTGAAAAGGGACAAGATCAAAGTAGAGAAAAGAACAAGGGGTGTGGGATAGGATGGAGGGAAATGTAGTCAGTCTTTCACAATATATCCACTATGGAAATGTTTTGCATAGCTACACATGTACAACCTATATTGAATTGTTTATCTTCCCAACAATGGTGGGAGACAAGGGAAGTAGGGAAAAAAATCTGGAATTAAAAGGTGTGAAATCAAATGTTTAAAATGTATTATTATTATTATTATTATTATTATTATTATATTACTTTAATCTGGGAAATAAGATATACAGGCACTGAGTCATAGAGATCCACCATGCTCTACTGGAAAGTCGGAGGGTGGATGGGGGAAGATATGGGAGAAAGCAGATTGAGGGAGGGGATATTCAGTTGGATTGCTGTTTTGGGGTGGTGGGTAGAGGAAAAGGAGAGAAAATTTGTAACTCAAAATCTTGTGGAAATGAATGATGTAAACTAATTTTTTTAATTAAAAAATATTCTTAAAGCTTGAGATGCTCCATTCCAAAAGCAAGCCCAACTTTGGTCCCTTTTTCATGGTCCATGTGAGGCTTTCATCTATGTCCTGACAACCATATTTGCAACCCTCCCAGCAAGCATCCTGGTGACCATAATAATAGCTGGTGGTTGGAGGTTGTCCTTCATTCTCCAAGGGGACCATAATGACATCACTATACTAGAGCCAAGTTACAATGAGCCTAACTGGCTGATCAGACCAATACAAGTTTGGAATGTTCTGTCACAGGTCAGTGTAATGCCTCTTCTCTCCCAATTTTCTTTCAGAGCCTCCCAAACACTGAGCTAGCTCTGTCAATGCATGCATTAACCTCATTATCAATGTGTACTTCCTTGGAAAGTTCATTACCAAGGTAAGAAAACTTATCCACAGCCTTCAAAACTACCTCATTTACTGTAATCAATGGTTCTATGTGAGGATGGTGTGACTGATGGAGCATCTGTGTTTTCTTGGTGTTAATTGTTAGGCCAATATTAGCACCAGAAGCAGAGAATCAATCCATACTGTGTTGCATCTTAGCTTCTGAGGTTTCATTAAGCACACAATGATCTGCAAACCAAAAATCATGCACCAATACTCCCTCCACTTTGGTTTTGGCTTACAGCCTTTTCAAGTTCAAGAATTTGCCATTAGTGCAGTAGTTGAAATTGATGCTGTGTTTTTATCCTCGTTGAAAGCATTTGACAATATGGCTGAAAACATAATGTTGAAAAGCATGGAAACAAATACACAAACTTGTTTCACTCCATTGATGATTGGGAAAACATAAAGAGTGTTGTCTATCATGCAGATCCCAAGCAAGCATGCTGCCATGAAACTGATATACAATGTTGATGAACTTCTCTGATCAGCTAAATTTTGACATAATTTTCCATAAGCCTTAATGACTGACAGTATCAAAGACGTTGGTCAGATCTATAAACATTATATATAGACCTCTGTTCTGCTCTTAGCATTTCTCCTTGAATTGTAACACAGTAGACACCATACTGATTGTTCCTTAGCCATTTCTGAAGCCATACTGGCTCTCAGGTAGCTAACCATCTTCCAGGTGAAGGATCAGCCTATTAAAGAGGACTCTGGAAAGAATCTTGACAGCCATAACAGAGAGAGATCTCCCTGTGATTATAAAAAAATACAATCTATTGGGGTGGCTAGGTGGTGCAGTGAATAAAGCACCAGCTCTGGAGTCAGGAGGACCTGAGGCCTCAGATACTCAACACAAATACTAGCCTAGTGACCTTGGGCAAGTCACTTAACCCCAATTGCCCTCCCCCCAAAAAAGCAAAAAAAAAATACAATCTATTTAATTTGCTTTTATAGAGATGGACAGTGGAGGCATCCTTAAACTCCTGGGGCATAACCTTCTTTTGCCATATAGCCTAGAAAATTTCAGGCAACTTTTCTATGAGTAATGATCCCCCTACCTTGTAAATCTCAATTGAAATTTAAAAAATCACCAGCTTCTTTGCCACATGGATGCCTAATGGCATTTAAAACCTCTTCCTCAGTTGAAATTTTACCTAGGAATGGATTGACTTCAACCTGAGGTAAATGGTCAGTAACTTCAGTAGTGATTGATTATGGTCTGTTGAGAACACCATCAAAGTGTTCAGCCCATCTCTCTAGGATCATGTCCTCATTCCTAATCAATGTGACTTCATCAGCACTGAGTAGTTGAGAAGCACCATAGGTCTTTGGCCCATAAAAACTCTTCAGGGAATCAAAAATGTGTTTTGAATTGTTACTATCAGCATAAAACTGAATTCCATCTGCCTTCTAACTGAGCCAAGGATCATACATCTCTTTAAACTTTATTGTACTTTACTTTTGATGGAACTAAAGTCTGCCTTCTCAGAGATGGATGAACTGTCCTTCTGGTAAAACCTATGAAGCTCTCATTTTTTTTTCATTTGGCAGACTATATCTCTGGTGTGAAGGCTGCCAACCCCTTTCCAGGGCTCCTCTCCATGTTCTGGGTCCATGCATTCCACCTAACAATAAAAACTATTGTTCCTCTCATATCAGTATACCCTCAGAGCCGAAGAGATGTATCCCTGAGATGCCTTTTGCTTTCCATCATTTCTGAGATATAAGTTGTATAGTTCTGATACTTTTTACACAAAATGGCAGCAGGTCTGCCCTTAGAGGAACTTTCCCTTGCCTCCAATGGACAAACCTTATCAACAGGTGCTTCATTTGCAAGGAAAAAATGAATCATTTCCTCTAACATCCCTAGACTACAATGATTCAGTCAACTTACTACTCTGCTCTCTCATTTTATTCCCTGCTTGTCATAGATTCTGTGAATCTCAGACATGGGAGGGATCTTAGAAACACCAAGTTTAAACCTTACCTGAATAGTATAACTCCCTAAAGGGATTTCATTCAGACCACCTTCATTGAGGTGGAGAAGAAGTTCTTACTTCCTCCTGATAGATCTGATTGTTAGGAAGATTTAATTCCTTTCTTTAACTTATAGGCAAATTTGACCCAAATTCTACCTCCTCAGATTCTATCCAATTATGTTAGCTCAGTTTTCTTGGTTCGAAACAGACTAGGTGTAATCAACATTTTTTTTACTAATATACTTGAGATACTTGGAATCAGTGATTCTTTCCTTTGGTGTCTTTCTCCTTTCCAAGCTAAATATCACCAGTTCTTCAAGTTATCCTCATAGGACATGAGTCTCCTTTCCCTTACCCATTTTGGTAGCACTTTAATGGGAGTATACCATTTATACCTTCACAGAATTCTAGACTAAAATTTCAAAGAATTCTTAGAAAACATCCAGTACAATGTATGTAGATAGAGGAAACAGTTTACAACATAGTAGCAAGATTTTTTCTTGCCTCTCCTAGAAGATTACTGCATTAATGGAGTACTCACTGCCTCCAGATAAGGCCCATTCAATTTTTTGAATTTGGGAAAGTTTTTTTTTCCTTGACATTGACTCTAAATCTACTTCTCTGAAACTCTCATCTAGTTCTTCCTTAGAAGACAAACAGAATCATTATCCCTCTTCCTTGTGATAACCTATCAAATGTGTTTCCCCTTATGTCCACCTTAACCATCATCCTTTTAAATGGACTCTAGCTTTTAATGTCCTTCCTAAAATATGGTACCATAAAACAACTACAACACTTGAGATATGTACTAAGCAGTAGACTGGTAAATGGGATTCTCACTTCCTTCTGGACATTACATATTTACTAATACAATCTCAGGCTAAATTATACAACCATAAATTTAGAACCAGAAGGAGTCTCAAAAGCTAACTACTTAATTCCTCTCATTTTATGGATGATGATGATTAGGTCCAGGGAAGCTGTGAGTTTGCCAAGTTCACACAGAACATATCAGAATATAATAATTTTTCATCCCTGAATAGAGAATTCTTTCTCCCTTATGAGATTTCTCAAATTAATATTTTGCCACAGAATAGGATAGCTCCTTAGATTGACTTTCTGCTACAAATATTGTGTCATGTTTGTTACTGCACTCTCCTCTTCCTTTCTGGTTCCCTGATTGTCGGCACATACATAAAACAGGAATAAGCAGATGGTAAGGATGCAGTTATCTCTAACTTTGTGATCTGACACAGAATCATTACTATTCATTTCTCTATTATAGTTGGTACCAAAGACCTCAAAAACTTTCCAGAAGAGTCCAGTATGAACTATATTCACAGGAACATGTATAATAGCAAAATAATCAAATTGATTTTGTGTCTTCTGTTAGATAATTCTATTTATGATTATTTTATTTTGTCCTATAATTGCTCCAGTCAAGATTCTTTGTCTCTGAACTTAGTTCAGAAATTCAGCTGGCCTATAATGATTTAGGTTTAGATTTTTGGTTCTAGTAGATTCTCCATTCTATTCTTGCCTCAAGCATATCTACCATCCTTGATGGATGCATGTAAAGATCAGAAACTCTAGTTAGTATCTTTATACCACCAAGCTATGCATCAAGGATTTCTAGTTTGTTGTCCAAAGAAGTCTGGTCCACTTTCTTTTCTCTTGAAGGTTGGCTCAAAGAATTAATATTTCTTAGTCAGGAGAAAGAAGGGATGAGGTGATGCTAGCCATTCATTCCAATTTCCAACTAATCAGATTATCTTCCATGCCTCAGTTTTGTAAATCATTATAATTTGCTCCCCATCAGATATGCTGTTCTTTGTTCTGTACAGCACTAAAAAACTACAAATAGGGTAGACATTTCTAACCTTGGGGTCTTAGCTTTGTTAATAAGTTGATCTTGCTCAGTCTATCTTAATTTTCACAATTACAATTTGAATAATATCAAAATATAGAAATAGAATCTCAAATAATTTGATTCCTTGGGGTTCTGTTATTTTGCTCCCAAAGAAGTCTGGCATTCAGAAAATCATTGATCTAATAAATAAAACTAAGAGCTGTTTTCATAAAAAACCCAGTAAAATAGATAAACGTTGGTTAATTTGATTTTAAAAAGAAAGAAGAAAATAAATTACCATTACCAAAAATAAAAAGGGTAAATGTACCACAAATGAAGAAGAAATATAAATTAATTAGGAACTATTTTGCCCAATTTTATGCCCATAAATTTGGCAATCTTCTTGAAATGGATGAATATTTACAAAAATATAAATTGCTCAGATTAATAGAAGAGGAAATAAAATACTTCAATAACCCTATCTCAGAAAAAGAAATTGAACGAGCCATCAATGAACTCCCTAGGAAAAAATCTCCAGGGCTAGATGCATTTACCAATGAATTTCTGCAAGTGAATTCCATTTAAAGAACAATTAATTCCAATATTATGTAGAGTATTTGGGAAAATGGGCAAAGAAGGAGTTAGGCTTACCAAATTCTTTTTATGATAAAAATATGGTACTGATACATAAACTTGAAAGACAAAACAGAGAAAGAAAATTATAGACTAATTTTCCTAATGAATATAGATCCAAAGAAGTCTGACCTAGTCATCATAGTTTCCATACTTCAAGAAGATAAAGACGGACCACCACAGTATGACAGACATGTATGATGTTGGCTTGGAAAACTAATCATTCCCCATTTTCATGTGCTATCTATAAGAAACCTAGACACTCCTCGTGGGTATTAGTATCAACTGCTGCCATTTTTATGCTATATTTCAACAGAACTCATGACCTCTCTGCTTCTTTGTTGTGGAGTCCATGTCTACATCCTCAAAGGTTATGGTGAATGAGGAACTGACTTGGTAAATCTGCTGAAGGACATTTAGTGTTAGATACTGCTGAAGGACAGTGCCTAAAGTAGAGTCAGAAGAAATTACCAAATTTAACAGAAAGAAAATCTAGGAAGTAAGAAGTGGATATTTAATGCCATTTAGTCTTAAAAATAAACAGAAAGTAAAGATAACTCTATATCCCAGTCCTAAAGAAGATCAATGCAAAAAAAATTTTAAATTACTGAACAGTTACATTAATTTTCACAAGCAAGATTATATGCGAACCAGAATTCCCAGAAGAGTAGGATGGCTTTATGAAAAATAGAGATCAAGTTGGTAACATTTGCTGGAATATGGGGAAAGAAAGGGAATTTCAGAAAAAAAATATTTCTGCTTCATTGACTACAATAAAATCTTTGATTGTGTGGATCACAACAAAATATGTCAAGTCCTCAAAGTGATAGGAATACTAAATCATCTTACTTCTCTCCTAAGGAACTTCTATAAAGGCCAAGAAGTAACAATTAGAGCTAAAAATGAAAGTAAAAATGTAAAAATAAAACCGAATGGTTTAATATTAGAAAAGGAGTTCAACAAGGACACCTTATTTAAATCATGTGTAGTATACATCATATAAAACACCAAACTGAATGAGTCAAAAGATGGAATTAAGGTTTCCCTGAGAAATATCAATGATCTCAGATAAACAGACAATACAACACTGATGTAAGAAAGTCAAGACGAATTAGGAAACCTCTTGATGAGAGTGAAAAAGGAGAGTATGAAAACTGGCTTGTAGCTTAATTTTTTTTTTAAAAGCTAGGATCTTAGCAACTTCTCCCATCACTTTCTGGCCAATAGAGGTTAAAGAAATGGAAACAGTGTGAGATATTATGTTGTTAGACTGAAAGATCACTGCAGACAAAAACTACCACCTGAAACTAAATGATCCTTCCTGATTGGAAGGAAAGTTGTGGCAAATCTGACCAGTATACTAGAAAGCAGAGAATTCACCTTGTCAAAAAAGGTCCCAATACTCAAACTCATGTTTTTACCATGGGTAAAATATGACTGTGAGTGTTGGACTCTAAGAAATGCTGGGAGCTGCAGAATCAATGCTTTTGATTTGTGAAACTTTTGAGAGTCTCTAGGAGAGAAAGAAGGTCAAGTAAGTCAATATTTATTCACTCTATACACTGGAAGGTCAAATGCTGAAACTGAAGCTTAAATACTTTGATCAGATAATGAGAAAGCAGGAATCAATGGAAAAGACCCTGATATTGGGAAAGATTGAAAGCAAAAAGTAAAGGAGAGGGGGGCGGAGCCAAGATGGCATAGTAGAAAGAGCACTTCCAAGGTGCTCTGCCCCACACCACTTCCAAATTATGTAAAAGGGGACTCTGAATAACTTCTGGAACCCCAGCACCCACAGAACAACACAGAGAAGCTAACCTCCCGCTGAGGACAGCCCAGCAGCCCTGGAGGGAGGACCAGCACAGTGCTCTGGGAGCCAACAGCCCAGCACACAGAGAGCCAAGCCCAGGTCTTCATGAGCCGAGGTTTTAGTGCCAGAGTGGCTGGGCCAGCAGCTGGCTGGAGGAACCCTAGAACACCAGCAGCTGTGGCGATTCCAGAATTATCAACACAGACATGCCTAGGACAAAGTAAGAGGTTATTGCCCTATGGACTTTGGGACCACTATTTGGGGAACCTCTCAGCTTCCTTCCCTGTAGGCTAGAAGCTGCTGAGGAGACACACCACACTCTCCATTTTTTTTTTTAAAGCAATTGGGGTTAAGTAACTTGCTCAAGGTTACACGGCTAGTCATTTGATTTATGTGTGGGTGCTCATTTTCTGAGGCCGGATCTGATCTCGGGTCATCCAAACTCCGAGGCCGGCGCTCTTACTCACTGCGCCACCTAGCCGCCCCTTTAGGGCAATTGGGGTTAAGTAACTTGCCCAAGGTTACACGGCTAGGTTTTTGTTTGTGCGGATTAGGGTTCCGAACTCAGGTCCTTCTGATTCCAGGGCCGGCACTCTATTCACTGCGCCACCTAGCCGCCCCCACACTCTCCATTTTGCAGCTCCAGTGGCAGCATCAGCTCCTGGCCTGCTAACTGTAGGGAGATCCAGCAATCAGTCTTGGAGGTTAATCACTCTTGTTTTAACCAGCTTGGATCTGAATTGTGATCTGGGGGGAGGTCTGGGGTGGGTATCCAACTTGCCAGAAATGGAAGTTGTGAAGACCCCAACATTCTGGAAAGAAGCTCCCCTGTCTGGTGGCAGAGGCCTACTGTGGCAACAAGACTAAAAGTCAAGTAATTAAGTGGCAACATGCCTAGGCAAAGGAAACAAAATAGACAGAAAAATGCAACATTAGGCTCCAATTTGGGGGGCAAAGAGGATCGAAGCAGGGAACAGGAGGAGGACTGTGAGGTCAGAAATCCAGCTGCAAAAGCCCCAAAGGAAAATATGAGTGGGTTACATGCCATAGAGTACCTTAAGAAGCAGATAAGAGAAGTGGAGGAAAAATTGGGAAGAGAAATGAGAAGGATGCAGGAAAAGTATGAAATGAGAATAGACTAAAAAGGAGGCCCAAAAGGGCAATGAGGAGAAGAATGCCTTAAAAAGCCAAATTTGCCAGATGGAAAAATAATCTCAAAAGCTCACTGAGATTCATTCCTTCAGAGTTAGACTGGAGCAAGTGGAAGCTAATGACTTTATGAGAAATCAAGATGCTGTTGAACAGATTCAGACAAATGAACGAATCAAAGGCAATGTGAAATATCTCATGGGAAAAACCACTGATCTGGAAAATAGATCCAGGAGAGACAATTTAAAAATTATTGGACTAACTGAAAGCCATGATCAAAGAAAGAACCTGGAAATCACCCTTTAAGAAATTCTCATGGAAAATTGCCCTGATGTTTTAGATGCAGAGGGCAAAATAGAGGTTGAAAGAACCCACAGAACACCTCCTGAAATAGATCCCAAAAGGAAAACTCCCAGGAATATTATAGCCAGGTTCCAGAATCCCCAGATCAAGGAGAAAATACTACAAGCAGCCAGGAAGAAACAATTTCAATATTGTAGATACACAATCAGAATAGTCCACAACCTGGTAGCTCCTACACTGAGGGAATGAAGGGCGTGGAATATGACATTCCAGAGGGCAAAAGAGCTGGGATTGAAGCCAAGGGTCACCTATCCAGCAAAACTGAGTATTTTGTTTCAGGGGACAATATGGTCATTCAGTGGAATAGAGGACTTTCAAGCATTCTTGAGGAAAAAACCAGAGTTGAATAGAAAATTTGACATTCAGACACAAGAAGCAAGAGATGACTGAGAAGGTATTCAGGGAAAAGAAATCAAAAGGAACTTATCAAAGTTGAACTATTTACATTTCTACATGGAAAAACAATAACTGTGACTGATGAAACTTTTTTCAGTATGAAAATTGTTGAAGAAGTGTATATGGGCATATGAATACATATGCGAATGTGTGTATATATGTTTATAGTTATACATGGATAGAGGGCACAGGTTGAATTTGGTGGGAAGGGATCATACTTAAAGAATGAAATTATGAGGTGAGAGAGGAAAGTGGCAAGAGGAGATAGGGAGGGACAGGGTAGGGTAAACTATCTCATGTAGAAGAAGCAAGGGGAAGTGGCTGCAGGGGAGGGGAAGAATAGGAAGGCAAAAAGGCAAAACCATATTCTCATTGAATCTGGCTCAGGGAGAGAATGAAATACATACTAAATGGGATATCTCACCCTGCTGGAGAGTAGGGGTAAGGGGGATTAGAGGGGGGATGATGGTGGGGAGGGCATTCTGGGGGGAGGGGAGGTTGGAAGTATCCACTATAGAAGAGGGACAGGATCAAAGTAGGGAATGGACCAGGTCGGGGGTGGGATGGAGGGGAGGGAAATATAGTTAGTCTTTTACAATATATCTACTATGGTAATGTTTTGTATAGCTTTACATGTATAACACATACTGAATTGCTTATCTTCCCAGAGGGAATGGGTGACAAGGGAAGAAGGGAATGGATCTGAAATTCAAAGTCTCAAAATTAAATGTTTCAAATGTTCATAAATACTATTATTAATACTATTTTGCATGTAATTGGGAGATAAGATGTTCAGGCATTTGGAGCACAGAGACTCACCTCGCCCTAATAGTAAAGTCAAAGGGGGTATGGGAGAAGATATGGGAGAGAACAGATTGGAGGAAGCAATATCTTGTGGGACTGCTGTTCTGGGAGGGTGTGTTGGGGAAAAAATGGGGAAAAAATTTTAACTCAAAATCTGGCAGAAATGAATGATGTAAACCAGAAATTAATAAAGCATTTGTTAAAAAAAAAAGTAGAGGAAAGAACAGAGGAGGTGACAGATTGGATCATGGAAACAATGTACATGAACCTGGACACACTTCAAAAAACAGTGAATAAAAAGGACTGTTGTAGGACTGACCTACAACAAAAAATGGCTAGTTCTTGTAATAGACATACAAAAAAAGAAAAAAGAGTCACTGTGGATTTCCCAGCACCAAATGAGTAGACTGTGAGTGGTGCAGCATATACAAGGCCTAAGAAGTCATGACAATGCATAGGATATGAGGGAGGCAGCACCAACCAAAGTACTTAAATTGAATATTGTATAAAAATAATTAAAGGGAAAATAGCATTTATTTTTCATGTGGAAATAATTCTTTTCTGCTTTCTTATAAATATTATTATATTTATATATATATGAATGTAAGTGGAACCTTGAAGGAGACTAAGAATTCAACTCTTAAGGCAGAGGTGAAGAAGGAGTGCTCCTCCCATTCCAGGTATATGCACAGTCAGTCCACAGGGACAGAGATGGGAAATGCCTCTAAGAATGATCTATCTATCTACATCTAATGGAGAGGTTGATTCCCTAGGACTATTCAATGGACTTTCTATAAGTCAGAGGACAATTGAAGGTGACCAAATATTTGTCCAAAGAATCAAAAGTATATGAGTCTATCCACAAAAGTCTAGTGAGAAGGAGGAAATGTAAACTACAGCCCAGTTCTAAAACAGATACCTGGAATTAGCTGTGACCTACAAGATATAGTAATATAACCTGTGTAAATACATGGCTACCTTAGGGTACAGAAGCTTCCCACTCAAGAACTTATCAAGGACTTATACACTTTTTAATAATGTTATTCCCCAGATTACTTTATATGGATTTTGTATGTACTTATATTTTGTATATATTGGACAAGTATCCTATTTATGGGATGATGAATTATTTCATTTTTGCTTCAATATACCATAATATAACATGAGTCTAGCACATTCCCAGGCACACTTTAAAATTGCTTACTGGTGGAGAGAGTAATAGAAGGTGTTTTAACTCTGCCAAATTCTACTCCAAACACCTTTAAAATAATGCCTCAAATCAAATTCTGGATTAGCAGAACCAACAAAAGGTGGGGGTGAAATAAATTTCCACCCCAATAAAACTTAGCAGGTTGGCAGGAAAGGTCAGTCCTACTAAGTCATGGTTGGACTGGTAGTTCAGTGAAGACAGCATAGGTTGGCCATGGGATGGTGGGCTGCTTCATTTAGTGGGGGGAGCAGTTTTGGAAGCTCTCAGAGCACAGGTGGTAGAGGGTCAGACAAGTAGTCAGCAAAGGATTACAGGGGACCCTTTACTGGAATTGAGTGCAGAACCTTGTTGGATTGTCCATACATAGTTCTGGGTGGTAGTTCCAGGCCAAAAAGGACTAACTTTCAGCTACATGAGAGTAGGAGAATTATTCATAGTTCCAGGGCACCTAGGGTGGCTTGGGCTGATTCATACTTACTTTGATCCTTGTCTCAGGTGCATGGTAAAGAGAAGCATTATCCTGGTAACTGGACAAGAACTTGACCTAAGTTCCTTTTACTGAACCAGGGGATATGAGAACATTACAAAGCACAGGGATGCAAGGATAGTGTAGGCATTTCTGAGGTGTACAGAAATGTTTTTAGAGTTTTGGAAGCCAGATACATGACAAGAGAGCAGTGACCACACTTTTCCTTAGATCATACAACCTTGGAAGAACTGAAAATATGCAGAACCCCAAAATGAGCTTTGAAAAGAGCAGCACTAAAAACTTGGAGCTTTGGTCAGTACATCTTATAGCCAAGGAACAGAGCCCAATTTTAGCATAAAGATAAAAGTTGAGAAATGGATTGGAAAAATGAGCAAACAACAAAGAAAATGAACCCAATCAGAGAACATTGCCAGGAAGACATGGAAGATAAAAACACAAACCCCAAAGACAAAAGAAAAAAAGAAATCAAAGGTGCTACATCCAAAGTCTTAAAGAAAAATTTGTATTGGTCACAAGCCCCAAAAAGGATTCCTGAAAGAGAAAAAAAAAGTAATTTTAATATTAAAAAAGAGAGGTAGAAGGAAAATAGAAAAGAGAAATGAAAGGAATGCAAGAAAATTATGAAAAGACAATCAACCGGTGAGCAAAAGAGATGCATAAAAATACTGGGGGAAAATGACACTTTAAAAAACAGAATTGGTCAAAGGGTAAAAGACAGACCAAAATCCATTTAATAACTCCATGAAACATCAGGAAACAAGAAAACAAAAACAAAAGAATGAAAAACAGAAGAAAATGTGAAACATCTCTTTGGACAAATAACTGACCTGGAAAATAAATCAAAAATATAATTTAAGAATTATTTTACTAGCACACAATTACAAAACATTTTTACAGAAATGAAGTCAGATCTAAATATTTGGAAAAGCATCAGTTATTGATGGGTAGGCCAAGCTAATATAATAAAAATGAAAATTCTACCAAAATTAATTTACCTATTCCATTCCATACCAATCAAATAAGCAAAAAACAAAATATCTTATAGAGCTAGAAAAACTAATATCAAAATTCATCTGGAAGAACAAAAGGTTCAGAATATTGAGGAAATTAATGAAAAGAAATGCTAGGGAAGTTTGCCTGGCCATAACATATGTTAAATTGTATTATAAAGCAGTAATCTTCAAAACTACTTGGTACTGGCTAAGAAATAGAGGTGTAGGTCAGGGGAATAGGTTAGATACACAAGAGACAGTAGTCAATATTTATAGCAATCTACTCTTTGATAAACCCAAGGATCCCAGTTTCTGGGATAAGAACTCACTATTTGACAAAAAAAAATTGCTGAGAAAACTAGAAAATACTATGGCAGAAACTGGGCACAGATCAACATCTGACACTGTATAGCAAAATAAAGTCAAAATGTATACTCAATTTAGATAAAGGCTGATACTATAAACAAACCAGGGGAGCAAGAACAGTTTATCTGTCAGATTAATGAAGAACGGAGGATTTTATAATGAAATGAGGGATAGAAAAAAATATGAAATGCAAAATGGATAATTCTGATTACATTAAATTGAAAAGGTTTTGCCCCAACAAAGCTAATGCAATCAAGATTAGTTGGGAAGTAGAAAACTGGGAAAGTATTTTTACAAGTATCTTTGATAAAAGCCTCATTTCTAAAATATATAGAGACCTGGGTCAAATTTTAAAAAAATACAAGCCATTCCCCATTTGACACAGAGATGGCCAAAGGATATAGACAGGTATTTTTTTTTTATTTTTTTAAAGCAATTGGGGTTAAGTAACTTGCCAATTAATTGGGGCATGGCTAAACAAGTCACAGTATATGAGTACCATTAGAAATGATGAATAGGCAAACTTCAGAAAAATCCAGAAAGAATGATATGAACTGATGTTGAGTGAAGTGAGCAGAACAAAGAGAACATGGCAGTATATGATGACTGATTTTGATAGACTTAGACCTTCTCAGCAATGCAAGGTCCTAAAAGAATTCCAAATGATGCATTATAGAAAAAACCATCCACATCCCAGAGAAAGAACTATGGAATCTGAATGCAGAGTGAAGCAGTATATTTTATTTTTGTTGTTGTTGTTTTGTTGTTTTTTTTTCTTTCTCATGGTTCATCCCATTCATTCTAATTCTTCGGTACTAATACTTCTATACTAATTCTCCCATACTAATAATATACTTCATTAACAATGTGAAAATATACTTAATAGGAAGGTATATGTAGAGCCTCTATCAGATTGCATGTTGTCTTGGGTCTGGGGAAAGAGAGGAAGAAGGAAGAAATTAAAAGTTATGGAAGTGAATGTAGAAAGCAAAAATAAATAAATAAACTTTTTAAAAAATATTTTTTTTACTAACTAAAAGTCATGTTAAAAAATAGCCTAGATATATTAAGAAATTTATCCAGGAAAACTATCCAAATATTCTAGAACTAGAGAATGAAACACAAATTGAATATCCACCAATCACCTCCTGAAAGAGGTGCCAAAATGAAAACCTCCAGGACTATTATAACCAAATTACAGAGTTCACAATTCAAGGAGAAAATACTACAAGGAGCCAGAAAAAAACAGTTTAAATATCATGGACCCACAGTAAGGATAACAACAGATTTAGCAGCTTCTGTATTAAAGAATCTAGGAACAGGATATACCAGAAGACAAAGCACAAAAGATTACAATCAAGAATATCTTACCCAGAAAAAATGAGTGTAATCTTTCAGTAGGAAAAAAATAGATATTTAATTAAATAAAGAACTTTTGAGCATTCCTGATAAAAAGATCAAAACTGAATTAAAAATTTGATAGCCAAATAAAAAACCAAGAGAAGGATAAAAAGGTAGACATAAAGAGGAATCATAAGACACTTGATATGATTAAACTGTTTTTATTACTCTGTAGGAAGGTGGTATATGCTTATCATTATAAGAGCCATAAGGAGACTAAATAGACAGAGGCCTTTGCTGTGAGATACCTATGAACAGATGGTGTCAACATAATAAAATTAGGGGGTGAGAAAGAATGAGGCACTGGGAAGTAGGAAGAGTAAGGCAGAATAAGATAAATTATCTCAAATTAAAGAGGCCTGAAAGAGCATTGACAGAAGAGAGGAAGAGGGGAAGAAGTGATGAGAAAAGCTTAAACCTTGCCCTCATTAGAATTAGCTTAAAAGAAGGAACAACATACATACAAAATATAAATCTATCTCGTCTTAGAGGAGTGTCAAAGGGGAGGGAGAGAAGTGAAGGGAGATTGCTAATGAAAGGAAAGACATATTTGGGGAGGCAGTAGTCAGAAGCAAAACATTTTTTGAGAAGGGAGATGGTGAAAAGAGAGAGAAAGGATAACTGGGAAAATGGTATGGAGGCAAATAGCAATTATAACTGTGAAATTCAATGGGATAACCCCTCCCCCATAAAAAAACCAAGTAAATAACATAGTGGATTAAAAATAAAAATCCAGAATTACATAGTTTATGAGGAAAACGCTTGAACCCAGGGGATACACGGAATGTAAGGAAAAGAGTTCTAGTAAAACGCATTTTGCTTTAGCAAAAGTTTAAAAAAAAGTAGTAGTAGTAAACGTACTCAGACAAAGCAATAGCAAATATAGATCTAATCAAAAGATATCATCGGAACACCTTCATTTTGCTAAACCTAACATAAAAAATTTAGTGATATCGATATTAAATAAGTTGTAGGGTATAAAAATTGCAAAAATTCATCAGCATTTCTATATATTTACCAACAAAGTCCAGCAGGAAGAGATAGAAAGAGAAATGTCATGTAAAATAACTGCAGACAATACAAAAGACTTGTGACTCTACCTGCTGAGACAAACTTAGAAACTATACGAACACAATTACAAAACACTTTTCACACAAATAAAGTCATATCTAAACAACTGCATAAATATGAATTTCTCCTTAGAAAGCCAAACCTATATAATAAAAATTACAATCCTACCAAAATTATTTATTTGTTGAGTATCTTACCAAAATACCAAAAATCATTCTATAGAACTAGAAAAAGTAATTACAAAATGCATCTGGAAAAAGCAAATAGAGAAGAATATCAAGAGAACTGATGAAAAAAGATATGAGGAAAGGTAAACTAACTGTACCAAATCTCCAACTATATTACAAAGTGGTAATCATCAAAAGAATCTGCTACAGATTAAGAAATAGAGAAGGGTATCAGTGTAACAGATTAAATCCAAAATACAGAACAGTAAAGGACCATAGTAATATAGTATTTGATAAACCCAAAGATTTAAGTTTTAGGGATAAGAACTCATAATTTAATAATACAACTGTGAAAACTGAAGCAGTTTGGCAGAAATTGGGTATAGACCAACATCTGACACCATATACCAAGATAAAATCAAAATAGGTAAACAATTTTTAAATAAGCCATGTTATTCTAAGCAGATTAGAGAAGTTTCCAATACTTTACCTACAAAATCTACAGATAAGGCAATAGTTCATGATCAGGGGATAGAGAGCATAATGGAATGTAAAATATGATATTTATTACAATAAATTAAAAACTTTGTACACAAAGAAAACCAATGTAGCCAACATTAGAATGAAATTAAGAAATTGGAGGTAAAATTTAAAATGTCTCTGATAAAGGCCTCATTCCTCAAATAAATTGAGATCTGAGTAAAATGTATGAATACACAAATCACTCTCCAATTGATAAATGGTCAAAGGATATGAACAGGTAGTTTTCAGAAGAAAAAAATCAAAGCTATTTGTAGTCATATGAAAAAAGCTCTAAATCACTACTGATTAGAAAAGTGCAAATTACAACATCTCCGAGATATTACTTCATACATATCAGACTGACTAATATGACAGAAAAGTAAAACAACATATGGAATGTGGAAAATTTGGGACATGAATGCACTGTTAATGAAGTTGTGAAATGATCTAAACATTCTGGAGAGCAATTTGGAATTAGGTCAAAAGGGCTATAAAATTGTACATATTCATTGACTTAGCAATACCACTACTAGATCGGTATTCAAAAGAGATGAAATTTAAAGGGAAGTAACCTTTCTGTACTAAAATATTTATAGCAGCTGCCAAAGAATTGGAAATTGAAAAGATGCTCATCAATTGGGGAATGTCTGAAGAAGTTGTGGTATATGATTACAATAGAATACTATTGTGCTAAGAAATGATGAACAGGATGGTTTCCAAAGAATTTGGGAATACATATAAGAAGTGAAGTGAATTTATCAGAACCAAGAAAGCATTGTGCACAGTAAAAGCAATACTGTACAATTATGAGTTGTGGATGACTTAGCTATTATCAGCAATACAATGAGACAAGAAAATGACAAAGAACTTATGATGAAAGCTGCTATCCACCTCTACAGAAATAACTGATGGAGTTTGAATGCATACCAAAACACAATTTTTTTCTTTCCTTATATTTCTTGATTTTTTTCTCTGTGTTCTCTCTTGCAACATGACTTATATGGAAATATATTTTGCATGAATGCACATATATAATCTATATCAAATGGCTTGCTTTTCAAGAAGCAGGGAGTGGAGGGATGGAGATAATTCAATTCTCAAAAATTATTTTTAAAGAGAATGTTAAAATGGTTTTCACAAAATGTTGAGAAAAATAAAATAAACATTCTTAGAATTCTATAAAAATTTTAAAATAAATAAAGAAATTACTTGCCTTATTAAACTGCATTGAAACGAAATGAGAATGTGCATTTTCAGTTCTGGGAAATACCTTTGCCATATTTAAAAGGAATCAACACGTTACTTTATATACTTACCTCAATGCTTTATAAAACATTCATAACAGACCACTTGAGGCACAGAGAAGATTGAACTCTTTGGTGCACAAGTGTGGTGGCAGTATAAAATACATGCAACATACAGACTACCAGAATCACAAAGACATTTAATTTGGATCCAATATTATTTTATATACAAAGAACGCTTTGACATGAGGAACAACCGTGCAGGAGTCACAATAATAATTAATTGAGGTATCAAGTCATCTTGTGCCTCTGTACAGTGGAAATACAGGAGTGTGAGTAGAATAGTTTGTGGTACCCTCTGGGTTCAAGTCCAGGCTTGTGTTTTCAAAAAGAAAAGAATTAAATTAGAAATAATGGGAGGTAAGGGGTTATAACTTCAACCCAAGCTGCCTTTCAAGACAATCAGTAAGGCATTTTGAGTTTCAGAGACTGCCCAAATCCTACATGAAACCTTCTGAGTTCTCTATAGCCAAAACACATCTCACCACTTCCTGAATTCCTAAAGTAATCTTGGTCTCCTCAGTTCTATCATTGTATCATTTGGTTTAGTGATTTAATTAACTCATGGATAGATGTCTTGCCTCCCCCATGAGACTGTAAGTGACTTGATAGTTAGACCTAGACTAAAGAGTTGGAAATACTTGAGACGATTTCATCTTTCATGAGGAAAATGAGGTTCAGACACATCTGGTGTTAAACTCAGCTCCTGTGATTCTAAATCTATCCTAATTGTAACTGTACCACAATATTACTTGCACTTTCTACCTGACCCAAAAGAAACTAAACATATCTGGGCATACACAGCAAACTCACTTAAAACTTAATGAATTGAACTAAACTGAACAGATCTAAGATGAGCTGCATATTAATTAATGAATGAAGGATTACTATTCCACTGATTAGACAGGATGGGAAGTCATTCCAATCCATTCATTGAAGCGATTGCCGACAATAGATGAACACTTTGAATTCCACATTTCATCGTCATCATACAATAGAGACTGTAACCCAGGAGTAAATAAGGCAGATGAAAAGAAAATTTAAATCACCTGCCTATCACCAATGTCTGCTTGAAAAGTTAAACTTCTACTAAACTGCGTTTTGTTTTATTTTTTTTTTGAGCCACTGGCTTGACCACTTGGTTTAATTTATTCTTCTGTTATTTTCCACCTAGTTATTTTAATTTCCAGTCCCTATTAATTTCTCAACTGACATATAATCTTTGATTTTTACTTTGTAAAAAACTCAATCTCAGTTATCCCATATTTCCTTTATAAACAATAACATTTTGTTGAGTCTTATAATAAAGCCTGTCTTTCCCAAAGACTCCATCTATAAACCTGTTTTGTAGCAAAGAATTACATCTAAATAAAATAATTAACACATAGCCCTGATAAGAAAATGTATGCCTCATTCTGTTCCTGTTTTGCCCCTCCTATGTTGAGAAAAAAGACAGAACTCTCAAAAATAGGGAATTTTTTTCCTGCATCTGCCCTCTTTGCTCTAATCCTGTTCATTGAAGACTCCTTTAGCTTGTTCGATTTCTTCACAGCCAAGGAGTACTGTATATATGATAAATGTGATTGCTGCATTGGAACTTTTGGCTTAATGATGTTTTATTTCATTACTTTTGGGTATAAGGTATAATTTCCTGAGGGGGGAAGGGAATATTGAAAAATGTATAGGATAAAATATTTTTAAGAAAAATTTTATGTTACTATAATAAAAAGCCCAGTTCTCAATGCCAAGCCCCATTTATAAATGAGAAAAACTTACCATAGATCTTATGTTTTCCATAAAAGTGCCGGAAATACCTGCAACCAAGATTTTGATATAATAGCTTACATTTTATAATAATGGATAAAGTTGCTTCATCTTTAGGTTAAATGATCCTACTAGCATATTTTTTCAACACTCAGGGCCCTGCAAAACATGGAAAGGTCCTATGTATACTTATATTTATGTGGTTTAATTGTCTAAAAACCACCACAACCATTGGGAAATGAATGGTATGATAGACAATTGTGTTTAAGATGAACTTTGTCAAAATGTTCTTACCTAGTAAGATGCTTTGGTGTTAACCCTTTCTCTTTATTCAATGCCTAGAGGATTTATAACTGCTAAATTATATACTATATTAGGAATTATTTCCATTTACTCATAGATCATTAGAGTGTGGATGGGTACTACAGATGATCTCATTCTGCCTCCCCATTTTATATAAAAGCCCAGTGGGACTGAGGCCCCGTGAAGAACATTGGCCAAGGTTACTGCAAGTGAGGAACAAAGCAAAGTCAAAATTGAAAAATCTCAACCCCATGTTCTTTCTGCCATATAATATTGCCATTTCTTTCTGTAATGCATCAAATATGTTAAGTTCACCAATTCATCAAATTTCAACTTTTTAAAAACTTTCCCAATTTGATGTACAAGTTTAGATCTCCCAAAGAAGAAAGGAATAACCTATTCCAAGAAGCAGGTAACACTAGTTCTCCACAGAAATTTCTGAAATGTTAGTAGATTCCCATTAATGACTTAAAATTTTACTGACCTGAGTAAACAGGTAGTATCAGGAAGAAAATCTCAAAGAGGGCCTTCATTATCACTTGGAAGGGGGCCATTCAGCCTCTGGGAAGTCCCTGGATCAAGTTATCTGTAAGGAAAACAAAAGGTAAAAGTTTAAGACAGTTTCTCATTAATAAACTGGGACATTTATGTAGGCCTTACATACATGAAGGTCTATTAAAATTAAATTATTTATTATACCCATAATTTTAGGACAGGAAACCCATTCTTCCCACCCCATCCCAGACAGTACTTTCACACTGGTACAAGTCATAAATATTCCTCCTCTGCCACCTCAAAGACAGAATGATGAAGATGGGGCAACCCTCCCCATACAATACCCTATCGACTCAACAAAGGAGGGAGATAAGATTAAGCTCTATATGTATCCCCATGCCTATGATCAAACTTTACATTTCCCTCAAGAAATACAATAATGAAAATTTTCCATTTGAGTCAGATTTAAGCAGATATACAAACAGGAAAGAACAGGGCAGAATGGGAAAGAAGGGGCATAATCTCAACTACAGGCCCAAGTGACCCACCTCAGAGCGAAGAAGAGAGGGACAAGGAGATGAACTATCTGTCTCTTCCTTATGTGTGACCTAAATACCTTTAGTCAATTATAATATTTCCTCTTGAGGAATGGTCAAGGAGGGAGGTTAGGCTGAAGTCAGGGGGGTAGAGAGCAGTGAGGCAACTCGTGCCCTACCCACAGACCAAGAAATATCTCTTTGTGTGAGGCTTTTCCCTTATCAATGTTTATGCCTCAGCAGGAGGTGGAGGGACCAGGGAAAAGAGAAGAGGCCTAGGACAAAGAGTGAGAGACATGAAGAAAAGGGCATTAAAAGAAGTTGAGGCTGGGTAAGAGGTCGTTAGAGTAGAAGAATTCAAGCATGTAAAAAGGGGCACAGAGGGGATCAAAAGAAAACAGTGAAAAATAGGCCCAGAGAAGAGGTGAAATCCATTGAAGTCTCCTCCTATTATCTTCAATGCTGACTCCTTCATTGAAGAAATAACATTCTGATGGAGGCAGCCAGAATGATAAGACTGTATTTAGACCAGGGGAATTTTTAGTATTAAATCAAAACTCCTCTGTTTGGAATTATAACATTTTAACAAACTTTTCCCAAACTATCTTGCTTATCTTATTATATATTAATTACTCATCACAAACACTGTTCTTACTGTTCATCATACCTGCCACCCCATCTCCCATCTCCTTGGCTTTGTTCACTGGATGATACTCCTGTATACTCTTGTCTGCCTTTAAGGATCCCTAACTTTCTTCACAGCTCAACTCAACAGCAACTTATAGCAGAAGCTTTTCCCCTCTTGACCCATTCTCCCTATTTGCCAGAGTTGTCCTATCAAATATCTTGTATTTATTTTGTATCTAGATAAATAATTTCTTCTGTCCCCAGTAGAATGTACATTCCCTGAGGCTGAAGGACTGGTTTGTTTTTATCTTTGTACCACCAGATCTTTAAACAGTTTCTGGAATATAGTACAACCTTAATAAAAATTTTATAATTGATTGTATTGATTGATTGAGATAAAAAGCTTTGGAGTATACATGATCATAATTTTCAAACAATGGAAACTTCCTTCAGTAAAATAAGCTGAATTAAATTTTAAAATAATTATTAATATAGTATATACTCTATGCCAGGCATTGTGCTAAAACCTTCCTGAATATTTTCTCAGTTGATCCTCCAAACAAATCTGGGAGGTATCTGAAGCTGGATTTGAACTTAAGTCACCAATAATGTACTACCTAGATCTTTCATAAGTAATTAATTTATATTTTTAGATTTAAAAAAAATCCCCACTTATATGGGAAGATAACAACATTTATTTTTTTTCATTTTGAGTTCCAAATGTTCTCCCTTTCTTCCTCTACTTTCCCTAGTCAAAACAGTATTTGGAATCGGTTTTATATGTATAGTAATATAAAACATATTTCCAAATTAGTCATGTTATGAACGAAGTAAAAGACCAAAAGAAAAAAGTACAAGTTGGAGTTGCCATTAATCCGAGTTAAGTTTGCAGAATTCCACCCCAATATCTTTGCTACCCACCCAGGTGAATAGTAGTTGGGGATCAATGTTGACCCAAAAGTGAATGTTTCTATGCATGCCTTCTACTCTGACGATGTCTTCCAGTGAGATTGAGAGTGAAGCCAATGCCCCAGATGCTGGGGAACCAGTGCAGCAGAGTGTAGTCATCAGGGTGGTCAGTATGCCACTCCTCAGTTCCACCTGTGACATGGTCTCTGCAGATTATGAGTCCACTAAGGAAAACCACCCTTAAATCAAATCTGTGTGTGGCCTTGTTGAGCAAGGGGCAAATACTGTTGCAGCAGACTCTCTGATGTCAGTGGGGCCCAGCTGCTTCTCTCTAAACTGGAGCCTCACATTGCATCAGCCAGTGAGTATGCTCATAAAGGACTGGAAAAACTGGAAGAAAACTGCCAATTCTTCAACAGCCTGTTGAGAAGGTTATAGCTGATACTACAGAACTCATATGTTCCAAAGTGACCAATGTCAAGGATGGACTCTTAAGTACAGTTTTGGGTGCCAAAGATGCTATGGCAAGCAGAGTGAATAAGGCTGTGGATATGATGTGAGGAGCCATCCAGAGTGGGGTAGACATTACCAAATCAATGATGAGCAGTAGTGTCAACACAGTTATGGGCTCCAAAGTAGAAAAAATGGTCCTCAGTGGCATGGATACTCTGTTAGAAAAATCTGAAGAATGGGTTGACAACTATCTACCCATGACAGATGAAGAGCTAACTTAGATTGCTACCTTCCTAAAAGGATTTGACATGGCCTCCATCCAGCAGCAGGAGGAGCAACAGAGTTACTTTATTAGTCCAGGCTCCCAGTCTTCCAAGCTCCACCAGTGGGTCTACCAGCCCTCCTTGGGTAAACTGAATCAGACCAAGGAGAAAACCCTAGAGGACCTGCTACAGTTCTTTCAGGCCATCAACTTAACTGAAAATATAAAGCAGGGTAGTGTTCAGAAATTGCTTGATAACCAAGATAAACTCCATCAAATCTGGCTCAACTGAAACTAGAAAGAACTAAAGCGTTCTAGTGATGATGCTTCTAATCCAGAGCAGGTTGAGTCTCATACCTTCACCATCTGTCACTCAGCAGCTTCAGAGTAACTGCTTACAGTTTGTATTCAGTATCCAAGGCCTTCCTAGCAGCATCCAGGAGAAAGTACAGCAGGTTCACACCCAGATTGAAGAGCTTCAGGCCATCTTTTCAAGAGTCCAGTCCTTCCAGGACCTCTCTAGTATCATCCTGATCAGAGCAAAGAGTGGGTCAACAAGGCCTGATAGTCCCTGGATGAGATGATTGAATACATTGCTCACAACACACCCTTCATGTGGCTTGTGGGACTCTTTTTTTCCATCTGGCCAGAACTAGTGAGTCAGAGAAAACTCCAGAGAAGATGGAGACCAACTACAGACCCAAAACATGGAGAAGACAGGGGTTGATAGCATCCTATGAGAAAGTTAAATTTATCTTTAAAACCTAACTCTTGGCAAGTGGGATTATAATACATCTTGATCATTCTCTCAGCTTAAAGAAACCAGCTGGCCAGAGCCACCTACAGTCTAATCCAGTCTTGGTTCTAGTCAATAGGTGATAGAGTAAATGGATCTCCCCTTCATCTCCCCAGGGTCAGAATCTAAACAGAAAGTGGGAACAGACTTCATCCCTGAGTAATGAGTACATGTATGAACTCAAACCAATAACCCCAATTCTTGTCTTTCCATGAACCCTTCCCTACTCCTTGTAGTAATATACTTCACTAACTGAACCAGGCAGTGTAGAGGCATAGACTAGTAATAACCCTCCCATAGTAGGAGAAGGTAAACTCCCTGATTTTTGGTGGGGAAGAAATGGGAGATATAACATTTTTCTTTCTCTGCCAACCCCTCCAACCAGCATTGTAGATAAATTGTTTTTTTTGTACTAAGCTCAATTGCAAAACAAACCAGGTTCAATATTCTTGCTAGCCAAGAACACTGAACTTTGGTTTTTGCTTGCTTAATACACAGTTTGGAGGGAATGAAAAACAAGATGAAAGGATTAATATGTTTGGTTTCTTACTGGATGGGGGGAGATAAAGACCATGAGGAGAGGTTGAAGGTATCAGGAAAGAATCAGGAGACACTGAGGAAAGAATGGAAAGGGGGTTGCCTTTCATCAAATTAGATAACACTTAGGAGGGGGAGTAATCTTGGGACTTCTTTAAACTCAGGTAACTTTGAGACAATATCACAAAATGGTATATAAAGACAAAATCGAGTCACTAATGCTATTTTAGTATTACAGAAGAAAATTAATGGTTTGCTTTCTTGATAGTTTCTTCTTCCTTCATTTGCCCTTTTTTGCATTTGTGATAATAAAGATTTATAGTGTTCTTCAAAAAAATAAAGTGAAAAAGAGTATGTTTCAATCTACATTCATATTCTATCAGTTCTTTCTCTGGAAGTGAACAGCATTTTTCAAGATGAGTCCTTTGTAATTCTCTTTGATGAATTGAATTGCTCAGAATAACTGTCTTCCACAGTTAATCATTCTATAATATTGTTGTTACTGTTCGCAATGTTCCCC
Organism: Gymnobelideus leadbeateri; assembly: GCA_011680675.1. Taxonomy (NCBI): domain Eukaryota; kingdom Metazoa; phylum Chordata; class Mammalia; order Diprotodontia; family Petauridae; genus Gymnobelideus; species Gymnobelideus leadbeateri. Next base: position 29,405 of record WOXC01009886.1, read on the forward strand.
TGGTTCTACTTACTTTACTTTGTATCAGTTCATGTAAGTCTTTCCAGGTTTTTCTGAAATCATCCTGCTCCTCATTTCTTAGAGGACAATAGTATTCCATTACAACCACATACCACAACTTGTTCAGCCATTCCCCAAAATGAGTACCCCTTCAGTTTCCAATTCTTTGCCTCCACAAAAAGGGCTGCTATAAATATTTTTGTACATGTAGGTCCCTTTCTCTTTTTATTATCTCTTTGAGATACAGACCTAGTAGCAGTGTTACAGGATGAAAGGATATGCACAGTTTGGTTGCCCTTTATGCACAGTTCCAAATGGCCCTCCAGAATGGTTGAATCAGTTCACAGCTCCATTAACAGTGCATTACTGACTCAATTTTTCCATATCCTCTCCAACATTTGTCATTTTTTCCTTTTCTGTCATATAAACAAACCTGATAAGTGAAAAGTGGTACCTCAGAATTGTTCTAATTTACTTTTCTCTAATCAATAGTGAATTAGAGTATTTCATTTGACTATAGAAAGCTTTTCTTTCTTCTTCTAAAAAGTATATATTTATATCCTTTAATTTTTACCAATTAGGAAAAGACTTGTATTTTCATAAATTGCAGTCAGTTCTCTAAATATATGAGAAATGAGGCCTTTATCGAAGACACTTACTATGAAAAATGTCCTGCTTTTTTGCATATTTTATTTAATGTAATAAAAATTCTCTATTTCATATCTTGTAATAGTCACTATCTTTTGTTTGGTTCTACATTTTCTCATCTATAGATCAGAAAGAGAAGTTTTCCATGTGTCCTTCATTTGCTAATGATGTCACCTTGATAGACATCTCCTTTTGCTTTATGGAAGGGGAAAGGCAGGGAAATTGAGGGTAAGTGACTTGTTCAAGGTCATATTGTTAATAAGTGTTAAATTTATGAGGTCAGATTTGAACTCAGGTCCTCCTGACTCCAGGGCCAGTGCTCTATTTGCTGAACCACTTAGCTGCCCTCATCCCCTCAATTTCTAATTCTTTGCTACCAGAAAAAGAAATGATATAAATATTTTTTGTACCAATAGGTCTATTCCCTTTTTTGGAATTCCTTGGGATACAGACCTAGTAGTGGCATTGTTGGATCAAAGGGTATGCACAGTATGAGTGCACTTTGGGCATAGTTCTAAATCATGGTTGGAACAGTCCAGAAATCCATTAACAGCAAATTAGTGAAAAAAAATTTTTCACATCCCTTCCAGCATTTATCATTTTCCTTTTGTCCCATATTAGTCAATCTGATAAGTGTGAGTTAGTACTTTAGAGGTGTTCTAATTTATGTTTCTCTAATCAGTCATGATTTAAAGCATGTTTTCATATGACTACAGATAGCTTTGATTCCTTCATCTGAAAACTGCCTTTCATATACTTTGACCATTTATCATTTGGGGAATGACTTGAATTCTTATGAATTTGACTCAGTTCTCTATATATCTGAGAAAAGAGATATTTCTCAGAGACAATTATTGCCAAAATTATTTCCTAGCTTTCTAATTTCCTTCTAATCTTGATTGCATTGGTTTTGCTTGTGCAAAACTTTTTTTCATATAATCAAAATTATCCATTTTGCATCTCATAATATTCTGTACCTCTTGTTTCCTCATAAGTTCTTCCTTTCCAAATAGATCTGACAAGTAAACTATTCCTTGCTCTCCTGATTTGCTTATGGTAATACCCTTTATGTCTAAATCATGTATGCATTATATCCTTATCTTGATATATGGTTAAACTATAACTAGTTTCTGCTATACTTTTTCCATGTTGTCCCTAGAGTTTTGTCAAAGAGTGAGTTATTGTCTCCAAAATTGTTGTCTTTTGAATTTCTCTTTATACTTCTTACTGCTCAGAAGTAATTAATTTCTCACTTCCAAAAATCTTCAAAAATAACCTTGAATACCACAGCTTAAAGATACTATAGAAGGAATTCCTGTTCATTTTTCGAGTGGACTAGATGTTCCCTGAGGCCCATTCCAGTAGTGAAATTCTGTCACTGATTCATTTCATGGTTTCAAATCATATGCCATCCAAGTCAATTACTCTGAATTTTTTCTAGATTATCTTTATTACAGGTGTGGAACCTTTGTCCTTGAGTCCACATGTGGCCTTCCAGGCCATTGTGTGTGGTCTTTTGACTGAGTCTAAGTCTTACAAAACAAATCCTTTTATTAAAGGGATTTGTTCTGTGAAGTTTGGATTAAGACAGCTGCACTTCTGGACCTAGAGAGCAACATGTGATTTTGAGGCCACAGGTTCCCTACCTCTGTGCTAGGTAATTGGAAATGTGTAATTGGATAGGAAGGTAGGTAAATCAGGGAGTGTGGATACTCAGTACAATAGATTTGTATGCCTGAAATATTAGAAGATTAAGGGAGAGACCTCTTTACATTTTGTATCACAAAATAAGAACACAGTGAACACTTATATTCTATATTAGCGAAAGACAGAACAGAGATCACTAAGGAGATAATAAATGCATTCATGAAGGGTTATTTTTTTGCCCACTTTGAGTGATATTTTTTGGTGAAACTTTTTTTGTTGGCTTTCTTTAATAAGAATTAATTATTCCAGCCAGAGTCAAGATAGCAGAGTAGAAATAGGACTTCCACACAACTCTGGCTTCCACCTTCCCCAATTCATGTAAAAGGAGACTCTGAACAAACTTTGGAGCTATAAAATACACAAAATGACACAGAAAAGCTAAACTCCTGCTCAGGAAAGCCAAGAAGCCCAGAAGGGAATGGCCAGCACAGCACTCTGGGAGCTGACCACAGTCCCACCTGAGCCAGAGGTTTTAGCCCCAGAGCAGACACAGCCAGCCAATGGCTAGAGGGACTCCAAGGGACCAGCAGCTGTTTCCAGAATTACTAACACATAGACGCCAAGGACAAAGTGAGAGGTCAGTGCAGTATGGACTTTGGGAATCACTAGTGCATCAGCTAGAAGGAAGAAGCTGCTAAGGGCTGCGGGGCAGCCACCATGTGTTAGCTTCAGCTCCTGGCCTACAAACTGAAGGGAAACCAAACTATCAGTCTGAGGGATAATAGTTATTGCTTTAAACTTCATGGATCTAGATTGTGGTCTAGGGTGGAGGTCTTGGGCTGTGTGACCACCTTGACAGTGAGTGTGGAGGCTTCAGAGAGGGCACACAACTAACATCTCAAGCAGATGAGAAAACCCCAGAATTTGGAACAGAAGCTCCCCTGTCTGGTGGCAAAGTACTACTGTGGCAAAAAGCCCAAAAGTCAAGTAATTGAGTGGCAACATGATCAGGCAAAGGAAAAAAATAAAAAGAAAACCTCAACATTAGACTCCTCTTTTGGGAGCAAAGAGGATTGAAGCATGGAACAGGAGGAGGACTAGGAGGTCAGAACTCCTGCACCAAAAGTTTCATAGGAAAATACAAGCTAGTTACAGGCCATAGAGGACTTTAAAGAAGCAGATAAGAGAAGTGGATAAAAAACTTGGAAGAGAAATTAGAAAGATGCAAGAATATTATGAAATGAGAGTCAACAGCCTGACAGAGGAAAATAACAACATAAAAAGTAGAATAACATAAAAGGCAAAAGAGGTTCAAAAAGGCAATGAGGAGAAGAATGCCTTAAAAAGCCAAAATTGCCAGGTGGAAAAACAATCTCTAAAGCTCACTGAGGAGAATAATTCTTTTAGAATTAGACTGGAGCAAATGGAAGCTAGTGACTTTATGAGAAATTAAGAAGATGTTAAATGGATCCAAACAAACAAAAGAGGAGAAAGCAATATGAAATATCTCATGGAAAAAATCACTGACCTGGAAAATAGTTCCAGAGAGATAATTTAAAAATTATTGGACTATGTGAAAGCCATGACCAAAGGAAGAAATTAGAAATCATTCTTCAAGAAATTCTCAGGAGCAGAGTAAAGATGGCAGAATAGAAACAGCATTTCCACACAGCTCCGGCTCCCACCACTCCCAAGGATGCTGAACAAATTCTGGAGATACAGAACCCAAAAAATGTCATGGAGAAGCTAACCGTCCACTGAGGACAGCTTTTCAGCCTAGCAGGGAGCGGCCAGAAAAGCACTCTGGGAGCTGAGCCCAAGCCTGTGTGAGTTGGATGTTTTACCCCCAGGGCAGCTAGACTAGCAACCAACTGGAAGGACTCCAGAACACCAGCAGCTATAGCATTTACAGAATTACCAACACATAGATGCCAAGGACAAAGTGAGAGGTCACTACAGTATGGATTTTGGGACTATTGTGGAGAGCATGTCAGCTTATTTACCTAGGGTCAAGAACCTCTAAAGCTCACAGAGGGGAATCATTCTTTCAGAACTAGATTGGAGCAAATGGAAGCTAGCGACTTTATGAAAAATCAAGATGCTGTTAAACAAATTCAAACAAATGAAAGAAGAGAAGGCAATATGAAATATCTCATGGGAAAAACGACTGACCTGGAAAATAGATCCAGGAGAGATAATCTAAAAACTATTGGACTACCTGAAAGGCATGATCAAAGAAAGAACCTAGAAATCATCCTTCAAGAAATTCTCAAGGAAAATTGCCCTGATATCTTAGACCCAGAGGGTGAAATAGAGGTTGAAAGAATGCATCCACCACCTCCTGAGCAAGATTCCAAAAAGAAAACTCCTAGGAATATTGTAGCCAGGTTCCAGAATTCCCAGATCAAGGAGAAAATACTACAAGCAGCCAGGAAGTAACAATTTCAATATTGTGGAAACACAATCAGGATAGCACAGGATCCGGCAGCTTCTACACCGAGGGACTGAAGGGCTTGGAATATGATATTCCAGAGGGCAAAGGAGCTGGGATTAAAACCAAGAAACACCTACCCAGCAAAACTGAGTATCATGTGTCAGGGGAAACTATGGTCATTTAATGGAATAGAGCACATTCAAGCATTCTTGAGAAAAATACTTGAGTTGAATAGAAAATTAACATTCAGACACAAGAAGCAAGAGATGCTTGAGAAGGTAAACAGGGAAAAGAAATCATAAGGAATTTATCAAAATTGAACTAGTTACATTACAACATGAAAAAACAATAATTGTAACTTATGAAAGCATTCGCAGCATGAAAATAGTTGAAGAAGGGTATATTGGCATATGAATATGTATCTGAATATGTGTATATATGTTTACAGGTATACATAGATAGAGGGCACAGGTTGAATTTAATAGGAAGGGATGATACTTAAAAGGTGAAATTAAGAGGTGAGAGAGAAATATAAGGAGAGGAGATGGGAAGAGACAGAATGGGTTAAACTCTCTTATATAGACGAGGCAAGGGAAAATGGTTACAAGGGAGGGGAAGAACAGGAAGGCAAAAAAGGCAAAACCTTATTCTCATTGAATTTGGCTCAGGGAGAGAATGACATACACAGAAGTAAGACATCTGACCCTAAAGGAGAGTAGGAGAAAGGGGGTGAGAGGAGGAATGATTGAAGGGATGGTGTGAAGGAAAATTGGGAGGGAAGTTGGAAGCACCCACTTTTGAAAAGGGACAGGATCAAAGTAGGAATAGACCAAGTGGGAGGTGGGATAGGAGGAAGGGAAAAATAGTCAGTCTTTTACAATATATCTGCTATGGTAATGTTTTGCACAGCTACACATATACAACATATACTGAATTGCTTATCTTCCCAGTAAGGGTGGGTTACAAGGGAAGAAGGGAATGAATCTGGAAACCAAAGTTTTAAAATCAAATGTTTAAAAATATATAAATACCATTATTAATACTATTTTACATATAATTGGGAAATAAGATATACAGGCATTGGGGCATAGAGATTCACCATGCTTTACTGGAAAAGTTGAATAAAGTATGGGAGAAGATACGGGAGAGAGCAGATTGGAGGAGGGGATATTCTGTGGGACCACTATTTTGGGGAGACAGGTAGGGAAAAATGGGGAGAAAATTTATAAATCAAAATCTGGCAGAAATGCATGATGTAAACTAGAATTTAATAAATCATTTGAAAAAAAGAATTAATGATTCTTTGTTGATTATTCTGGAACATTTGAAAAATTAGCCAAGCTAATAATCCACATATAGACACTTTATGTCTAAATCATGTACCTATTTTGACATCATCTTGGAGATGTTCTGGGATAGTGGTCTGTACCTAATTTTCTGCCAAACTTTCTTCCAGTTTTCATAAAAGTTGTCAAATAGTGAATTATTGTCCCAAAAGCTTGGATATTTGGGTTTATCAAACATTAGATTACTATGGTCATTTAATAGTATATGTTGTGAGAATAATCCAATAAACTGATCAATCACTCTATTTCTTAGCCAGTATCCAGATTTTTTTTTAATTACCTGACTCCCAACTTGTCATCTTTTTATTCAGACAATTCATAGCATACTCATTTCAGTGACCCGTACTACCCACTGATGATGAGACAGTCTACTTCCATTACCATGTGGGTTCTTTGTCTAAAATCTTTATGTGAATGGAGCCCTGAGTTACATTAAGCCTTCAATTAGCATGTACAATTCTTTGCACATTGTTTTGCTTTTTCTTTTTTTGTTGTTTTTTCATAAATATTTGAAACATTTAATTTTAAAACTTCAAATTCCAGATCCATTCCCTTCATCCCTTGTCACCCACTCCCACTGGGAAGTTAAGCAATTCAGTATATGTTGTACATGTATAGTTATGCAAAATATTACCATAGTAGATATATTGTAAAAGACTGGCTATATTTCCATCCCACCCATCCCACCCCACCCCCACCTTGTCCATGCCCTACCTTGATCCTGTCCCTCTTTAAAAGTGGGTGCCTCCAACCTCCCCTCCCACAAGCATGACCTCCCCTCAATTATCCCCACTCTCATCCCCTCCCCTTACTCTTCTGCAGGGCAAGATATCCCATTTAGCATGTATATCATTCTCTCCCTGATTCAAATAAATTTTGACTAACAATTGCATTTGGGGACATCTAGGTGGAGCAGTGAATTGTGTACCAGCCCTGGAGTCAGGAGGACATGAGTTCAAATTTGGCCTCAGACACTTACAACAAAAATTAGCCATATGACCTTCAGAAAGTCACTGAACCCCAATTGCCCTCTAAAAAGCAAAAATTAAAAAAATAATTGCTTTAATTGTATTCCATAGATTTCTTTATAAAATCTCACTGTTCTCATACTCTCTCTTTTTTTAATGGCTACATGCTTTTCTTTATTTTTTTTCCAAATGCTTTATTGACTTTTGGTTTACATCATTCATTTCCACCAGATTTTGAGTCACAATTTTTCCCCATTTTCCCCCTACACAACACCCCAGAATAGCAGTCCCACAGGACATCCCCTCATCCAATCTGCTCTCTCCCATATCTTCTCCCATAACTCCTTTGACTTTTCCATTAGGGCAAGGTGAATACTGTGCCCCAATGCCTGCACATCTTATCTCCCAGTTACTTGCAAAATAGTATTAATAATAATATTTTTATATATTTGAAACATTTAATTTTAAAACTTTGAATCCCAGATCCATTCCCTTCATACCTTGTCACCCACTCCTGCTGGGAAGATAAGCAATTCAGTATATGTTGTGCATGTATAGCTGTGCAAAACATTAACATAGTAGATATATTGTAAAAGACTAACTATATTTCCCTCCCTCCCATGCCACCCCCCACCTGGTCCATTCCCTACTTTGATCCTGTCCATCTTCAAAAGTGGGTGCCTCCAACCTTCTCCTCCCCCTAGCATGCCATCCCATCCATTATCTCCCCTCTGATCCCCCTCCCCCCTACTCTTCTGCAGGGTGAAATATCCCATTTAGTATGTATGTCATTCTCTCCCTGAGCCAAATTCAATGAGAATATGGTTTTGCTTTTTTGCCTTCATGTTCTTCACCTCCCTTGTAACCATTTCCACTTGCCTCTTCTCTAGGAGAGAGTTTACCCCATTCTGTCTCTCCCCATCTCCTCTTGCCACATTCCTCTCTCACCTCTTAACTTCTTCCCTTAAGTATCATCCCTTCCCACCAAATTCAACCTGTGCCCTCTATCCATGTATAACTATAAACATATATACACACATTCGCATATGTATTCATATGCCCATATACACTTCTTCAACTATTTTCATACTGAAAAAAGTTTCATTAGTCACAGTTATTGTTTTTCCATGTAGAAATGTAAATAGTTCAACTTTGATAAGTTCCTTTTGATTTCTTTTCCCTGAATACCTTCTCAGTCATCTCTTGCTTCTTGTGTCTGAATGTCAAATTTTCTATTCAACTGGGTTTTTTTCCTCAAGAATACATGAAAGTCCTCTATTCCACTAAATGACCATATTTTGCCCTGAAACAAGAGACTCAGTTTTGCTGGGTAGGTAATTCTTGGTTTTAATCCCAGGTCCTTTGTCCTGTAGAATATTATATTCCATGTCCTTCAATCCCTCAGTGTAGAAGCTGCCAGGTGCTGTGCTATTCTGTTTCTGTTTCGAATACTGAAATTGTTTCTTCCTGGCTGCTTGTAGTATTTTCTCCTTGATCTGGGGATTCTGGAACCTGGCTATAATATTCCTGGGAGTTTTCTTTTTGGGATCTTTTCAGGAGGTGATCTGTGGATTCTTTCAACCTCTATTTTGCCCTCTGGATCTAAAACATCAGGGCAATTTTCCTTGAGAATTTCTTGAAGGGTGATTTCTAGGTTCTTTCTTTGATCATGGCTTTCAGGTAGTCCAATAATTTTTAAATTATCTCTCCTGGACATATTTTCCAGGTGAGTGGTTTTTCCCATGAAATATTTCACATTGCCTTCTATTTTTAAAAATTGCTTGGATCTGTTTAACAGCATTATGATTTCTCATAAAGTCACTAGCTTCCATTTGCTCCAGTCTAATTCTGAAGGAATGAATCTCTTCAGTGAGCTTTTGAGATTCTTTTTCCATCTGGCAAAGTTGGCTTTTTTTTTTTTAAACAAGTTTTGGCCCAGTTTATTAAAGTATACTTTTATACAGTTTACTTTTCACTGGTCTGTTCTGGCATGCTTCTAATGATATCAGAATCACCTGGATCAATGATAGCCAGTGTACATACTCTGTAGTACTTCCCACATGCTGTACCCAATTCAATGTTATTGCCACTGTAGTGATGTACTCCAGTTTTGGCCAACATAGCGTAATATTCGATCTCTGATTTCCTCAAGGCTGGGCAGTTGTTGGCTAAGATGACCAATTCGGCTTTGCCTTGTCTGATCATTTTCAGGGTCTGTTTGTAGCCTAGCACGTATTTGCCACTTTTCATGACCAGCTGGAGCCTCGAGTTGATGGACTCCAGCGACTTTTTCGTCTTCTTTGCGGCCACCATCTTCTTGCCTGGGGTGCGGGAGGACCCTCAGCCAGAGACCTGCCGCCAAGATAGCCGGGAAACGAGAAAGCCAAAGTTGGCTTTTTAAGGCATTCTTCTCCTCATTGCCTTTTTAAATCTCTTTTGCCATTTGAGTTAGTCTATTTTTTAAGATGTCATTTTCCTCTTCAGGCTGTTGACTCTCATTTCATACTTTTCCTGCATCCTTCTCCTTTCTCTTCTCCATTTTCCCTCCACTTCTCTTATTTGGTTTTTAAAATCCTTTTTTAAGGTACTCTATGGCCTGTAAACCACTGATATTTTTATTTTGGGCTTTTGTTGCAGGAGTTCTGACCTCCCAGTCCTCCTCTTTTCCCATGCTTCGATCCTCTTTGCCCCCAAAATAGGAGTTTAATGTTGCATTTTTTTCTGTTTATTTTGTCTCCTTTTCCTAGGCATGTTACCAACTTAATTACTTGACTTTTGGGCTTGTTGCCACAGTAGGACTCTGCCACCAGACAGGGGAGCTTCTGTCCCAAACTTTGGGGTCTTCTCAACTGCCAGAGGTATTAGTTGGCTGCCCTCCCTGAAGCCCCCACACACTCTGGCAAGCTGGACACACACCCCAAGACTTCCACCCCAGACTGCCATCCAGATCCAGGGAGGTTAATGCAAGAGCGATTACACCCCAGACTGATCACCAGATCCCCTACAGTTTGCAGGACAGGAGCTCAAGCTACAACTGAAACTGAAAAATCGTGTCTGTGCCAAGTCTCCTCAGCTGCTTCTAGCCCCCAGGGGAATAAGTTGACACACTCTCAAATACTGGTCCCAAAGTTCATAGGGCACTAACCTTTCACTTTGTGTTGGCAATTCTGGAAAAGCCAGAGCAGTTGGTGTTCTAGGGTCCCTCCAGCTTGCTCCTGGTCTGGCTGCCCTGGGGCTGAAACCTCAACTCACATGGTCCAGGGTTCAGCTCCCAGAGCAGTACTCTGGCTCCTCCCTGCTGGACTGCCTGGCTGTCCTCAGTGGGAGCTTAGCTTCTCTGTGTCATTCTGTCGATGCTAAAGCTCCAGAGGTTGTTTAGAGTCCCCCTTTTACATGATTTTGAAGTGGTGTGGGCTGGAGCTCTGAGGAAGTGCTGTTTCTACTCTGCCATCTTGGCTCCTCCCCCTGTTCTCATTCTCTTTAATGAATTAACTGTTTGTTTCTATGATTTGTTTTTTGACCCATTCATTCTTTAGGATTAGATTATTTATTTTCCAATTAATTTTTTATCTATGCTGCCATGTATCTTTATTGAATTTAAGTGTTATTGCATTATAATCTGAAAAGCATGCATTTAAAACTTTTCTTCATTTGGTCATGGCCTAATATATTCAGGGGCTCTTTTTTCTAGGTGCCATCTACCATTGAGAAAAAAAGTATATTTCTTGGGGCAGCTATATGGCACAGTGAATAGAGTACGGCCCTTGGAGTCAGGAAGACCCGAGTTCAAATCCGGCCTCAGGCACTTAACACCCCCCCAAAAAATAAATAAATAAAAATAGCCATGTGACCTTGGGCAAGTTGCTTAAACCCAATTGCCCTGCAAAAAAGCAAAAAAAAAAAAAAATTAAGTATATATTTTTTTATATTTCCTTTCAGTTGTCTCCAATGGTCTATCATATATAACTTCTAAAATTCTATTCATTTCACCCATTTCCTTTTTATCTATTTTTCATTAGATTTACTTAGTTCTGAGAAGCTACAATTGAGCATAGTTTAGGATAAATTAGAGTAGATTTTAACTATTTTCTTATGTAACTCACTTAACTTTTCCTTTTAGAAGCTGGATGCTATAGCATTTAGTATTGATATTACTTTGTTGTCTATGATATCATTTAGTAAAATTTAATTCCCCTGATTATCTCTTTTAGTTTGATTTATTTTTGCTTTTGTTTTGTCTTAAATCATGATTTTGACCTCTTTTGTTTTACTTCAACTTAAGAATAAGAGATTTTGATCCATAATAGATTCAGTGTAATTTATTGTTTATGACTTTTGGCTTCAAACATGTTTTTTTGTAAAAATAATTAGAATTCTGGGTTCTAATGATCTCTAATATATAATTGCATTTTTGGAAGAATTTAACCCATTCACATTCACAGTTTTTATTATTAACCATGCATTTCCTTTCATCCTGCTTTTTCCCTTTTTGTATCATTTTCTCTCACTCTTTTTAACCTGCCCCTCCTCAAAAATGTTTTTCTTCTATCTACCAATTCTCCCAGTTTGCCCTCCCTTTTATCAGCCCACCCTCTTCTCTTACCCACATTCTTTTCTACTTCGCTGTAGGGTGAAATATATTTCTTTTCTTAATTTTTAATAAATAGTATTTTATCTAATTACATGTAAAGATGGTTTCCAGCATTCATTTTTATGAGATTTTTCTTCCTCCTCTCCCACCTGCCCTCCCCAAGACAGCAAACAACCTAATATATGTTATATATGTATAATAAACATATTTCCACATTACTCATGTTCTGAAAGAAGAAACAGAACTAAAGGGAAAAGCCATTAAAAACAAAAACAAAACAAAAAACAAATGAAAATAGTATGCATTGATCTGCATCCAGACTTCATAGTTCTTTCTTTGGATTTTGATAGCATTTTTTTTTATTATGAGTCTTTTGAAATTGTCTTGGATCATTGTATTACTAAGAAGAACTAAGTCAATCATAGTTGATCATCATACAATGTTTCTGTTATGGTGTATAGTGTTCTTTTGGTTCTGCTTACTTCACTCAGCATCAGTTCATTGAAGTCTTTCCAGTTCTTTTTTTTCCTAAAATCTGCCTGCTCATCATTTCTTATAAAACAATAGTATTCCATTACATTCATATACCATATATTGCCCAGCATTGCCCAACTTATAAGCATCCCCTCAATTTCTAATTCTTTGCCACAACAAAAAGAGCTGCTACAAATATTTCTTATACAATGTGGGTCCTTTTCCCTTTTTTGTTATCTCTTTGGGGCACAGACCTAGTATTGGTATTTGCTTAATCAAATGGATCTACACAGTCTAATTGCCCCTTGGGCATGGCTTCAAATTGCTCTGCAGAATGGTGGTATCAGTTTACACCTCAATTAACAATGCATTGGTGTCCTTATTTTCTTACATCTTCTCCAACATTCATCATTTTCCTTTTCTGCCATATTAGCCAAACTGATAGGTGTGCGATGGTACCTCAGAGTTGTTTTAATTTATACTTCTCTGACCAATAGTGACATAGAGCATTTAATATGACTATAGATAGTTTTAATTTTTTTTCATCCGAAAACTGCCTGTTCATATTCTTTGACCATTTATAATATAGATTTCTAAACTCAAATGAGTGTGGATATTATTGCTTCCCTGAGTCAATTCCAATGAGAGCAAGGTTTAAACATCGCACATTATAGCCCCTCCACTTTAAAAGTTATTTCACAACTCTTTAATGTGAGATATTTTATCCCACTCTACTCTGTTCCCCCTTCTCCAAGCACATCCATCTTTTTCAAGGGGGAAAATGAGTATCAGCCCATTATAGTCAACTCACCCCTTTTCCCTCTGTCTATGTATACTCCTTTTATCTTCCTTAATAATGATAAAGTTTTTATTAGCTACAAGTATTATTTTCCCATGAAGGAATATGAATAATTTAACCATATCAAGTCCTTTGTGATTTCCCTTTCATGTTTACCTTTTATGCATCTCTTGAGTCCCATATTTAAAAGAAAAATTTTCTATTCAGCTCTGTTCTTTTTATCAGGAATGCTATAATAATCCTACGAATTTTTCTTTTGGGATCTCTATTAGTAAGTGATCAATGGATTCTTTTTGATTTATATTTTAGCCCCTTCATCTAAGATAACAGGGTTGGTTTCATTGATAATTTCTACAAGTATGATGTCTAGGCCTTTTTCTAAAATCATGATTATGAGGTAGTACAATAATTCTTAAAATATCTCTCCTCAACCTATTTCCAAGTCAGTTGTTTTTTCCAATGAGATTATTTCACATTTTCTTCTCTTTTATTTTTTTAGTTAATTCTTATTTCTTGATACCTCATGGAAACAGTAGCTTCTACTGACTATATTCAAATTTTCAGCAATTAGTTTTTTCATTTAACTTTTCTATCTCATTTTCCATTTATCCGGTTTTACTTTTTGAGGACTGAATTAAGTAAATTTCTGTATGTCTTCTTCAATTTGACCAGTTCTGTTTTTTTAAGGAGCTCTTTTCAATGGATTTCTGGGCCTCTTTTTTTTCCATTTGGTCTACTTACTTCAATTACTCTACTTATTTCCTTCATTATATTTTGTGCCCCCCTTATCAAGTTATAGACTTTTTCACTATTTTCTTGCATCATTCTCATTTGTTTTCCAAATAGTCCCTCTACTTTTGAAATCCATCTTGACATTGAGGACTTGAGACCCATTCACATTTTGATTTGAGGTTTTTCATGTAGCTATTTTTATTCAGCAGTATTTCTCTGAGTTTGTGTTTTTATATCTCCTTTCACAATAATTTTGTGTGGTCAGGTCTTGTTTTTGCTGTTACATGCTCATTTTTTCAGCTTATTTCTTGACTTTCAACTTTGTATAAAAGGTGGACTCTGTTCCCAGGGCACTTTTATAACCCTCAGGTTTTTCTTGTAGCTGTTTTCAGGATTAATTCTGGGGGTCTGTAAGCTCTGTGTTCTTCCAATGTGATGTTATCCAAGGAGAGATGTGACAACTGCTCTCCTGGCCTGTGTTTTTCTTTTTAAGTGACCACAAGCAATCTTGTACATATTGAACCTTGACTAAACTCTGTCTTCCTGTTTGTGGTTCTCCTCACCCTGGGACTACAACTTGCAATTATGTATAGGCAATGCAACAGAATCTTGTTCCCATTGCCAGCAAAGGGTCCCCTGAGATTTTCTTCTGACCAGTTGCCAACCCCCTTACTATTTATAGTCTGAGAGCTTTGTAAGTCACTATTGCTAACTATACAGTGGCCCCATTATAGTCAACTATAACGATACTTCCTTGTCAGTTTATCCTGTACTGGTGCAGCCTGGGCTAGACTGTACTTTATTCTCACTCTAGTGAGACAAATCTTTCCTGCCAACTTTCCAAGTTGTCTTGTACTGGAAAATTGTTTCTCCCTATCCTTGTGTTGGTTTTGCCATTTCAGAATTTGTTTTAAGGTCTTACTTTAAGGTAGTATTGAAGTGAATTTGGGAGAGCTCTGGCAAATCTCTGTCCTTACTCCATCTTGGCTCTACCTCCAAAATTATCCTCTGATATTCACTTAAAATAAATTAAGTTATGCCCAGCTAAAATGATAAAAGATAATTCTAAGGTATATTAATTCTGTAAATTCACCTACCTTGAAGAAATGCTTTAGATGTATAGGAATATCAATAAATGAGAGATATAGCTAGATATCAACATATTGATGAAATGTTATATACATATATTTGCTTGTGAATGTGTGTATATGAGATTATATGTATGTATATATGTGTGTATGCATATGTATATACACACAAAAAACATACCTTCTCCATCAATTTCCTCATGAGATTTCTTTACATCAAATAGGAATTTTTCCCATTAATGATAAGGAGGCCAACACTGTGACAAACCTTTGAAACTACCCATGCATGATGTGTCCATTATTTTATATGTTCCCAGAGATAGGTAACACTTTAATACACTCAGAAAATCATAAATCTTAATCTTTTTGATACTTTTACCTTTCCCTTCAAAAAGACAAAAGAGTAAAAGTAAATCCTGCTAGCCTGGAATGCAACTAACTGCTATTGTCTGAAATCTTAAACCAAATTGACTTTATCTAATCCCACATCTGTTTTCCTTCCCTTTCTCACCACCAAAACCAAATTGTGAAATAGACAGACTCCTAGTCTGGTTTTAAGGGCTCCTACTTATTTTGAAGGATGAAAGGTAATCTGTCTTCTGCAAATAAAAAATCTATATTGGACAGTACCAGCATGCTATTTAAGCATTTGCTTCATCAAACATTTATAAATTGCTAAAATAATTTTGCATGAGAACCTCAGGAGGGTCACAAATTGTTAGACACTAGGGGGTCTTACTATTAGATCATTATTCTCTCCAGCCAATACCCTTAAAATGCATTAAGTGAAAAAGTAGATTTCACTAACCACAAGATCAATGCTGGTCAATGGTGTGCTATCATAAGGAAAACTGATTGTGTATTAGACTGAATTTAAAATTTTTGGATGTCCATGAAGAGGGATACAATTTTCCTCTTCACTGCTCACTGACCATTGCCCTGATAAGAGCAAATTCTGAGTATTATGCTCACTTCCCATGTCTATATTTGACAGCCTCCCATGAAGTTTTTTTGGTGACCACAGTAAAAGGTGATGTCCTGATCACAGAAATATCCTTTCAGAATCTAAGAGAGACCCTAAGACCCTTTTGATTTCCATCATTTCTGGGGTTTCACATGTAGAGTGCCAACCATGCTACCAAACAGATCTGTATGAAGTCTGCTCTTAGAGAACCTCCCCATCCCTAATATAGGCAAACCTTAACAACAACTGGTAAGTTTGCCAGGAGAAAGCATTAAATACTTCTAATATCTCTAGACTACATACAGTATTTCAGGCAACTTATAACTATGTAGTTTCTCAAACCTTCCTAGCACTGAATCTGAAAATCTCAGAGAAGGAAGGAATTTCAGAGGCTAATCTAATTCAACTGTATGTAAATAATTGAAATCCCAAATTATATTTTCATGGCAATTTCTAAAAATCAGTGGTTTTTTATCAATAAATTTATTCCCAAGAAATTTACTTACCTGTAACCTCTCAGTATCAAGATGAAGATTCCTAAAATGGACTTGTTTATAAGTATGGAGAAGGCCATCATCCTCTGGGGAGTTAAATGAATTTTCTGTGAAAATAAAAAAAAAAAATCTGGTCACTTTTCACCTAAAACTTCCCACTAACAAAATAAGATGTTGCCTAGTTCTTACATATTTGAATATCTACCAAAATTAAATTCTTCATTCATTTCTTTTCCATACTCACAATGTTAGGATTTGAAACCTTATTTCCCCAGGTCAGAATTTTAAGCTAGAATAAAGTTGGATCATCTCCTTTTCCATGCTTCTATAACAAAGGGTGATGATAGATAAAACTTTCTCATGTAATTATTTTCCTCATTTGCTGAGGAAAGAGACAAGTTGATGCTCTGTAGGTACCCTTTCCCTGAGTTTGGTATCATCACTACCATCATCAACCTTGGCACTTACCCTATTCCTAAGAAACATGAGAATGACGGAATTCCAGAGTAATCAGACTTAGGCAGGGAACTGGGAAGAGTGGAAGGAAAGCACACTTACCTAAAGAGGGTAGTGAATGACCCACCTAAGAAGGAGGAAGCTAATGACTTTATGAGAAATGAAGATGCTGTTAAGCAGATCCAAACAAATGCAAGAATAGAAGGCAATGTGAAATATCTCATGGGAAGAACCACTGACCTGAAAAAATAGATCCAGGAGAGACAATTTAAAAATTATTGGACTACATGAAAGCCATGATCAAAGAAAGAACCTAGAAATCACCCTTCAAGAAATTCTTAAGGAAAATTGCCCTGATGTCTTAGACCCAGAGGGCGAAATAGAGGTTGAAAGAATCCACTGATCACCTGCCAAAAAAGATCCCCAAAAGAAAACTCCCAGGAATATTATAGCCAGGTTCCAGAATCCCCAGATCAAGGAGAAAATACTACAAGCAGCCAGGAAGAAACAATTTCAATATTGTGGAAACACAATCAGAATAGCCCAGGACCTGGCAGCTTCTACACTGAGGGAATGAAGGGCATGGAATATGATATTCCAGAGGGCAAAAGAACTGGGAATGAACCCAAGGGTCACCTACCCAGCAAAACTGAGTATTTTGTTTCAGGGGAAAATATGGTCATTCAGTGGAATAGAGGACTTTCAAGCATTCTTGAGGAAAAAACCAGAATTGAATAGAAAACTTGACATCCAGACACAAGAAGGAAGAGATGCCTGAGAAGGTAATCAGGGAAAAGAAATCAAAAGGAACTTATCAAAGTTGACTTATTTACATCCCTACATGGAAAAACAATAACTGTTATTGATGAAACCTTTCTCATTATGAAAATAATTGAAGAAGGGTATATGGGCATATGTTTACAGGTATACATGGATAGAGGGCACAGGTTGAATTTGTTGGGAAGGGATGATTCTTAAGGGGTGAAGTTAAGAGGTGAAAGAGGAAAGTGGCGAGAGGAGATGGGGAGAGACAGGGTAGGGTAAACTATCTCATGTAGAAGAGGCAAGGGGAAGTAGTTGCAGGGGAGGGGAAGAACAGGAAGGCAAAAAGGCAAAAGCATATTCTCATTGAAGTTGGCTCAAGGAGAGAATCACATACATACTAAATGGAATATCTTACCCTCACTCACTCTCCTGAGTAGGGGAAAGGAGGATGAGAGGGGGAATGATGGAGGGGAGGGCATTCTGGGGGGAGGGGAGATTGGAAGTACCCACTATCAAAGAGGGACAGGATCAAAGTAGGGAATGGACCAGTTGGGAGGTGAGATGGGTGGGAGGGAAATATAAGCAGTCTTTTACAATATATCTACTATGGTAATGTTTTGCATAGCTATACATGTACAACACATACTGAATTGCTTATCTTCTCAGAGGGAGTGGGTGACAAGGGAGGAAGGGAATGGATCTTTAAATCAAAGTTTTAAAATTAAATGCTTCATAAGATGTCCAGGCATTGGGGCTCAGAGATTCACCTTGCCCCAATGGCAAAGTCGAAGGGTGTATGGGAGAAGATATGGGAGAAAGCAAATTGGATGAGGGGATATCTAGTGGGACTACTATTCTGAGGTGGGGGGTAGGGAAAAAATAGGGGAAAAATTGTAACTCAAAATCTGGTGGAAATGAATTATGTAAACCAGAAGTTAATAAAGCATTTATTTAATAAAAAAAAAGAAAATCATGAAGAGAAATTCACACAATAATGAACACCAAAATGATGAGAACCAAGAGAGCATGATATACGGTAACAGCAGTACCATTTTAAGGACAATTTTAAGCAACCAAGTCATTCTCACTATTATAAATACCCCCCATGAACCATTAAGATCCCAGGAACAAAGATGCTGTTTTCCTCTAGAAAAAGAATTTTGATATGTATGTGGAGAGAGAGGAGGGGGGTGAATAGGAAGGGGGGAGAGAGAGAGAGAGAGAGAGAGAGAGAGAGAGAGAGAGAGTTCTGTGTCTAACTGTAACCATTTTGAAGTTGGGGGGACAAAAAAAGAAACTTACATAACTTTGTTGCATATTTGAAAGGAATAGTCAGTTGAAAACAATAGATCTGCAATTTCAGGTGCAATCCTCTATTTTTCTATTCCACTTTATTATGGAGATGCTTGTTTTATTTCTGAAGTACCAAATAAAAGAAATTTTCAAAATAAAGGAAAAAAATAGCTTAACCATTGGTCAATTGGATTTTTTTTAAAAGAAAGAAAATAAATAAATTAAAAGTATTAAAAATGAAAGGGGGAAATTCACCACTGATGAAGATGAAATTAAAATAATTAGTAGGTACTCTTTTTCTCAATTACATGCCAATAAATCTAACAATCTAAGAGAAATAAATGAATATTTACAAAAAATATATTGCCCAGATTAACAGAAAACGAAATAGGATACTTAAATAACCCTATCTTTGAAAAAGAAATTTAACAAGACACCAATGGGCTCCCTAAAAAATAAAAAAAAAATTCCTAGGACCAGATGGATTCATATTTGTGAATTCTACAAATCATTTACAAAACAATTAATTCCCATAGTACGTAAAATATTTTGAAAAATAGTCAAAGAAGGAATCCTACCAAATTCTTTTCATGATGTAACTGTGACACTGATACCCAAATCAAGAATAACAAAAAACAGAGAAAGAAAAGGATAGACTACTTTCCTTAATGAATTTTAATGCAAAAATCTTAAATAAAATACTAGCAAGGAGTTTACAGGAATGCATCATAAAGATCATACAATATGACCAGATCGGATTTATACCAGGAATGCACAGCTTTTTCAATATTAAGGACACTATCAGCATAATTGAATATATCAATAACAAAACCAACAGAAATCATGGGATTATCTCAATAGATGCAGAAAAAGCTTTTGACAAAATAAAACACATTCCTATTACAAACACTAGAACGCATAAGAATAAATGGAGGTTTGCTTAAAATGATAAGTAGCTTCCATATAAAACCTTTAGCAAGAAGTATTTGTAATATGCTTAAGCTAGAAGCCATTCCAATAAGACCGGGTGTGAAGTAAGAATGTCCATTATCACCACTCCACTTTCATTCAGTTTTGTACTAGAAATGCTACCTATACAAATAAAAGAAAAAGAATTTGAAGAAATTCAAATACCCAATGAAGAAACAAAACTGTCATTCTTTGCTGATTACATCTGAGGGAATCTTAGAGAAACAACTAAATTACCTAAAAAAACTAATTGAAATAATTAGCAATTTTAGCAAAGTCAAGGATATCAAATAAACCCATGTAAGTCATGATCATTTCTGTATTTTACCAAGAAAGTTTAACAGCAAGAGATAGAAAGTGATATTCCATTTAAAATGATCATAGACAATGGGAAATACTTAGGAATCTATCTGCCAAGACAAACTCAAGAACCATATTAACACAACTACAAAACACTTCTCACACAAATAAAGTCAGATCTAAACAATTGGAAATAAATCAAATGTGCTTGAGTTGACTGAGTCAATATAATAAAAATGACAGTTCCACCTTAGTTAATTATTTATTCAGTGCCATATCAATCAAACTAATTAAAAAATTAATTAATTTAGAAAAATCATAAAATTCATTTGGAAGAAAATAATTAAGAATTTCAAGGGAATAAATGGAAAAAATGTGAAAGAATGTGACCTAGCTATATCAGATCTCATCCAGTATTACAAAGAAGCAATCATATAAACAATCTGTTACTGTCTAAGAATTAGACTGATGATCAATGAAATTAGATTAGACATACATTATCTGGTAGTAAATGACTATGGTAAACTAGTATTTGCCAATCCAAAGATCCAAGCCTTTGGGACAAGGACTCACTATTTGACAAAAATTGTTGTGAAAACTGGAAAGCAGTTTGCCAGGAACTAGGTATAAACCAACAACTTGCACCATGTACTAATGTACCAAAATAAGGAAGGTCAATATTGGTACATGATTTAGACATAGAGGTTGATACCATTAGCAAAATAGGAAATAATAGAATAGTTTTCCTGTTAGATCTATGGATCAGGGAAGAATTTATAACCAAGCAAGAGCTAGAGCATAGCAAGTTATAATACGGATAATTTGGTTACATTAAATTGAAACATTTTGCATAAACAAAATAAATACAGCCAAAATTAGAAGGAAAGCAGAAAACAGGGGTGGGAAGGGTAGATTTGTAACAAATTTCTCTAATAAACATCTAATTTCTCAAATACATAGAGAATGGAGTATAATTTAAAACACTGTAAGCCTGTCCCCAATTGATAAATTGTTACACCATGTGAACAGGCAGTTTCCAGAAGAAGAAATTAAAGTTAGCTAGAGGCATAATTTTTTTTTAAATACTGTTCATCATTATTGGTTAGAAATATGAAAATTAAACCAACTCTGATGTGTGACCTGAGATCTAATATGACAGAAAATAAAATGACAAATTTTGGAGGGGATGTGGAAAAATTGGGACATACTAATGTACTGTTAGTGGAGCTCTGAACTGATCCAAGCATTCTAGAGAGCCATTCAGAACTTTACTCAAAAGGCTATTAAATTGAGTGTACCCTTTGAACCAAAAAGAGTATCATTAAGTCTGTATCCCAATAACATTATAAAGGTTAAAGGAAATGAATTTATATGTATAGCAACATTTATAGCTGCTTTTTTTTCAGTACCAAAGAATTGGAAATTGAGTGAATACCTATTCTGCACCTATTAATTGGGTAATGGCTGAGCAAGTTGTGGCCTTGTTTGTCCTTCATTTTTGAAAAAGAACAATGACATCACACATGAATTGGATTTAAGTGAGACAGAAGATCGCTAAGTCATCAGACTAATCTAAGACAATACCAAAGGATTCATGATGAAATATGCTATACCCTTCCAGAGAAATAACTGACGGAATCTGATTGTTGATTGAAACATACTTTTTTTTACTTTATTTTTCTTGGGGTTTTCTCTGGTCTGTGCTTTCTTTCACAACATAACTTATATGGAAATATGTTTCACATGACTGCACA
This sequence comes from Gymnobelideus leadbeateri, assembly GCA_011680675.1. Lineage (NCBI taxonomy): Eukaryota > Metazoa > Chordata > Mammalia > Diprotodontia > Petauridae > Gymnobelideus > Gymnobelideus leadbeateri. Next base: position 51,127 of record WOXC01009886.1, read on the forward strand.
TGTAAAACCTATATTAAATGTCTTGCCTTTTCAATGAGGGGGGATGGAAAGGAGAAAGGGGAAGAATTTGGAACTTAAAAGTGTTAAAAATATTTACTTGTAATAAGTAAAAAAAAAATGAAAAAGTTCTTTTTTAGGACCCTTACAAAGCATATAGAGGGCCATCATATATTTTCCCAAAGACTATCAAAATCATTAGGCAATGAATGATAAGATAGACCAAAAATGTAGCATCTGTGGTAATCTCAGAATATTGGGGATCTAGGAAATCTCTGGGCAAATTGTACTATAGGATTAATTTATCCAGCTATAATGCTTCTTATGGATTAGGCCTTTTTCTTGATTCAATGGTAATGAAAATAGAAGATTTATATAGGGTAACACATTAGGAATTACAATTTATTTCATTGATCTATGATTGATTAGATTGAAGAGGTGCCCTAAAAACATCTTCAATCTCCTCATTTTTTTTAAAAGCTAATAAACCAAGTGATGAGCCTTAACCAAGGTAAGACAAGTGAGCAGGGAAGCAAATTCATATGTTCTAATTACTAATCTGGTGCTTTTTCTGCCACACAATATTGTCCTTACCTTTTGTATTATATCAAATATGTTAAACTTACCAACTCAGAAAATAATACGGTTAAAAAAAAAACATTTTCCATTTTGACCTAGAAGAAAAAATATTTCAAGCAGGAGGTAACATCGATCCTTCACAGAAACTTTTGAAAGATCAGTGATTCCCCACCAAGTACTTAGAAAATTACTCACCTGATTCAGTGTCAAGAAGAAAAGACCTAAGAAGGCCTTAACATTAGTAGGAAAAAGACCACTTGCATTTTGGGAGTGCCTTGTATTGGGCTGTCTGTTAGAAAATGGTCATTTTTTACTTAAAGGCCCAAACACAGCTTCGCAATAAATAAAATTGAACATTTTTTCCAAGTCTAATGCACATAAAGGTCTCTCACTTTAAAATCCATATTCTATGCCTTCCCATCCCAGACTAGGACATTTAGGCTAAGAAGAAATAATAGCCATCAATTCTCTGTACCTCAAAGAATGGTAAGGATGGGACCACCCTCCCCATATGATACTCTGCCATCTCAACTGAGGAGATAAGGTGAAGCTGAATAGAAAGATGATAGATAGATAGATAGATAGATAGATAGATAGATAGATAGATAATGTAGATAAAGGTATAGATATCTTCCCAGGTACTAAATATTATTCACCCCTTTATCAATCTTGACATTTCTCCCCAAAGAAATGTAACAATGACATGCTACCAGAGGAGTCAGATTTAGTCAGCTTCCTGCAATAATGAAGAATGGGAGGGGGAAGCACTGACCCAACTGCAGGCCCAGAATGACACACCTCAGAGGGAAGAAAATATAGGCAAGAAGTTCAAGTGGTGCTTCTGTCCATTCCCAAAGCTATACCTCAATACTCTTAGCCAATCATGCTAACTCCTCTTGAGGTAAGAACAAAGAGGGAGGTAAAGTAGATGTCAGGGGAGGTTGAGAGCAGTGAGGCAATTCGTGCTCTCCCCCAGGCTGTGCAGTATCTCCTTGTGTTGGGGTTTGGGTTTCATCACAGTTTAAACCTCAGCAGGAGGTTGAAGGATCAAGAAGCAGGGAAAAGAACTAGAAAAAAAGTGTAAGAGCCAGGAAGAAAGGACCCTATAGAGAAATTTGAGTGGGGAAGAAGAAGAAAATGTCAACAAGGAGATGAAAGTGTCAAAAGCACAGAGAAAAATGAAGGGTCATACTCTGTTAACACCCCCATCAATTTATGTGTTGACATAATGGCATTGACAGGCTGGAGTGAGACCTGAGAACAGCAACCAAGATGGTATCTTTAGACCAGTGACTCCTCTAGCATCAAATTAAAATTCATCAGTGTGTCATTCAAAGATCTTAACAACTTTCCCCAATCCATGTTTCCAATTTATTGTAAATTACTCTGCCTCAACTACTCTGGTCTACTTGTTATTATTAATACATGCTAATTCATCTCTCCTATCTCTTAGTTTTTACAGATTGTGTCCCAAAACTGGAATGTACTCCCATGTATACCTGCCTTACCTCTACCTTTGAGAATATCCTTGTTTTTGTCATAGTTCAACTTAAGTTCTTTCTTCTAAATGAAATTTTTCCCCTCCTCATCATCTATCCTCATTTGCTAGTGCTGTTCCCTAAAATAGCTTGTATCTATGGTCTATGTAAACATACATGTACTGCGTATCTCCTGAAATAGAATACATGTTCTTTAGGGCCCCCAAAGGAATTCATTTTTGTCCTTATATCAACAGATTATTTTACAGTGTCTGGAGCACAGTAGACAATATATGATTAAGGATTGACTCGATTGATTGTTTGATTGAGATAAGGAGCCCTGAGGGATTCATGATCATTATCTTCAAGTGATGAGAGCTGTCTTACTTTAGAATAAGCTGATTGAAGAAATAATTAATTGGACATGACCAAAAGTTTGCGAGAGGAGTCTGAAAGATAATAATCTGGGGATTTTATAAGTGATTACTCTTCATTTATGGACTGGAGTAGTGGTCTCCTGAAGCCCCTTCCAACAGTGAAATTCTATCATTCATTGATACTATGCGTTCAAATCCCTTTGATATCTACATAACATGGGGTGGGGGCAGCATATTCCAATTTATATCCATCAAAAAAGATGAAGTATGGAAATCAACATACCCTTCCAGAGAGGTTTTGAGCAGAAAATTGAACAGTGGAAATATCAACATTCTTATTCTTGCCTCTAGACTTCTCTTATGTATACCAGAGTTTGTGGTGTATGGCTAGTACTTCCCTGAGATTTCATAATTCCCTCTATAAATTCTAAAACAAGAGGAGTACTTCTAATTTGGTGGAATTTAAGTGGATTCTCAGAGAAGATTTGCCCCAACTTTCATCAAAAACCTTCTATACTCCAGCCATGTTGTTCTTGAATGCCCGATGGAGACTTCATGCTACCTTCAATGTCCTCCCTATAAGGACTCCAATAAACAATTGATTACATGTTTCTTTTTTATTGTTTTATTTATTTAGTTAGTTTTAGTTTTCAAAATTCATTTTTATAAGATTTTGAGTTCTAATAGAACCAAATGGAAGAACCATAAGAAATAAAAGAACAGGGGCAGCTAGGTGGTGCAGTGAGTAGAGTGTCGGCCCTGGAGTCAGAAGGACCTGAATTCGGATCCGGCCTCAGACACTTAATGCACACACAAACAAAAACCTAGCCATGTGACCTTGGGCAAGTTACTTAACCCCAATTGCCCTCCAAAAAGCAAAAAAAAAAAAAGAACAAAACAAAACAAAAAAGATAGAAAATAGTATGGTTTATTCTACATTCATACTTCGTAGTTTTTTCTCTGAATATGAATAACATTTTCCATCATTAGTCTTTTGGAACTGTCTTGGATCATGACATTGCTCAGAAGTAAGTTTATCAAATTTGATCATCACACAATGATACTGTTACTACATACATTATTCTCCTACTTCTGCTCACTTTGCTCAGCATCAGTTCATGTGAGTATTTCAAGATTTTTCTGAAATTGGCCTGCTGGTCATTTCTTATGGAAATAAAGAGTATTCCACCACATTCATATATCACAATTTGTTCAGTCATTCCTCAATTGATGGGCATCCCCTCAGTTTCCAATTCTTGGCCACCACAGAAAAACCGTTATACATATTTTTGTACATGTAGATCCTTTTCCCATTTTATGATCTTTTTTGGGATACAGACATAAAAGTGGTATTGCTAGATCAAAGGTATGCAGTTTTATAGCCCTTTGAGCATAGTTCCAATTTGCTGTATAGAATGATTGAACCAGTCCACAACTCTACCAAAAAAAATGCATCTGATTCTGAACTAATTGCCATAATATCCACAGTAACTATTATATATTAGAATACAAAAATGTGACATATCTAGTTATCTCAAAATCTAGAAATTCCTATTACTTATCAATCAATACATCAAGCATTATGAAGCACCAGCAATGACGTTAGGCACTGGGGATACAAAATTAAAACTCATAGAGGTCCCTAGCATACAAGTGATTATGTAGTATGAAGCACTGTACTTATACTTTGAAATAAGAAATTTGCTTAAGTATAGCATAGAGTATGACATTGTCTTAAATTATATTTGGAAAATTTCATATAACTTTCAAAGATACTAAGCAAAACCCCATCTCTTTGATATCATCATTATTCCAGCAATGCTATATATCAGTGAATTGTGGAAAACTACCATTTGGGATGAGTCATGATTGCAAGAGGTTGAAAGGGCAATTGTAAGGCTGAACAAGCAGGCTACATCATAATACCAGTTATTATTTGTGCAAGAGAATTGAACATTAACAAGGATGTGAATGATTGTAAAAGATGGTAGACCAGTCATGGAGTATGAATACTGAGGAGTGATAACATTTGTACCATTGAAATTTTAGAAGGACAAGGGTAAAATCTTCTTTTACTTTGTGTCACACTGGATAAGAAAGCATAAGGACCCTGTTATCAATATTATTATAAGAGTTACTCATATTAATGAGATCATGAATCTAAGAACACAGGTTTCTTTATGTGTTGTGGGTGTTTTATTTTTTTTGCAAAACATTTGTTTCAATGTCTTTCTTTAACTAGTAGGATTATCAGACATCACAGAAATGATTTCACAACAACAGCAACAACAACAATCTCCACTCTATTGCCAGCTCTGCAAAGCTTGAAAATGAAGCATAGGTGGTACTATTATGTACTAGTATCTACTACATAGATCTTCAGATGGTTCCTTAAGCAAAAAGACATCTGTTATTGAGCTTCCCAGTACAAGATGTTCAATTATCTAAGAAAATAAGAAAAGTATATTGCAATGTTAAGAACACAGAATTTTGAGTCAAAGGATTAGAATTTGAGCTCTGGCCTACTAACCATTATCTATATGGCCTTTAGTGAGTTGGTTAATCCATATGAATCTCATTTTCCTGCTTTCTTAAATGGAACCATGCAATTTGATCTCTAAGACCCCCAAAATTTTAAGTCCAGTAAAAGGGAAGCAGAGTCAAGTTGGTAGAGTTTTACAGAGAAATATACAGTGAGCTATCCACCTCTTGAAAAAAATTAGAACTCCTGTCATTCGAGCTAGAAAATATATCAAACCAAATTATAAATGGTAAATCCCAAAAAAAGAAATCAGCATGTGATCAGAGAGGCAAAGAGAGAGAGAGAGAGAGAGAGAGAGAGAGAGAGAGAGAGAGAGAATAGACAGAGTATTTCAAGAAATTTTAAAACTTCACAGATCTACTAAAAACAAAGGTAAAAGTGGGAAAAAGTTAAAAATAGGGGAGGAGCCAAGATAGCAGTGTAGAAACAGCCCGTCCAGGGAGCCAAGATGGCGGAATAGAAACAGCTCGTCCAAGCCTCTCTGCCCCCAGATTCTCCACAAACTATGTAAAAAAAGGACTCTGAAAATCTTCTGGAGCCCCAGCACCCACAGAACGACACAGAGAAGCTAACCTCCCGCTGAGGACAGCCCAGCACCCTGCAGGAAGGACCAGCGCAGCGGTCTGGGAGCCGGCAGCGCGCAGAGCGCAGGAGCCGAGCCGAGCCCAGGTCATGAGCGAGGTTTTGCCCCAGGGTGGCAGGGCCAGCAGCCGCTGGAGGAACCCAGAACACAGGAATGTTAACAAAACATAGACTTGCCTAGGACAAAGTAAGAGGTTAGTGTCCTATGGACTTTGGGACCTGTATTTGGGATGCGTCAGCTCCCCTGGGGGCTAGAAGCTGCTGAGGAGACACGCCACTGTGTAGTTTTCAGAGGCATTTCCGGCTCCAGCCTACAAACTGGGGAGATCCAGCGATCAGTCTGGGGGGTAATCGCTCTTGCTTTAACCTCCCTGGACCTGGATTGTGATCTGGTGGAAGTTGTGGGTGGGTTTAACTTGCCAGAAACGAAGCCCCCCACACGTTCGGGACAAAATTCCTCTATCTGGCCTTAAAGCCATAGTGTGGCAACAAGCCCAAAAGTCAAGAATAAGTGGCAACATGCCAAGGCAAAGGAAACAGAAAAATGCAACCTAGACTCCTATTTTGGGGGCATAGAGCGGAAAAGGACTGTGAGGTCAGAAGTCCTGCTCCAAAAGCCCCAGGGGAAAACATGAGCGGGTTGCAGGCCATAGAGGACCTTAAGAAGGACTTTAAAAATCAAATAAGAGAAGTGGAGAAAAATTGAAAGAGAAATGAGAAGGATGCAGGAAAAGTATGAAATGAGGGTCAACAGCCTGACTGAGGAAAACAACACCTTAAAAAATAGACTACTCAAATGGCAAAGGAGGCCCAAAAGGGCAATAGAGAAGAATGCCTTAAAAAGTCGAATTTGCAGATGGAAAAAGAATCTCAAAAGTTCACTGAGGAGATTCATTCCTTCAAGTTAGACTGGAGCAAATGGAAGCTAATGACTTATGAGAAATCAAGATGCTGTTAAGCAGATCCAAACAAACAAAGATTAGAAGGCAATGTGAAAATCTCATGGAAAAACCACTGACCTAGAATAACCAGAAACAATTTAAAAATAGCTCTGAAAGCCATGATCAAGAAGAACCTAGAAATCACCCTTGAACTCAAAACTCCCTGATGAGTCCAGAGGCAAAATAGAGGTTGAAAGAACCACAATCACCTCCTGAAAAAGATCCCAAAAAGAAACTCCCAGAATATTATACCAGGTTCCAGAATCCCCAGATCAGGAGAAATACTACACAGCCAGGAAAAACAATTTCAATATTGGGAAACACAATCAGAATGCCAGGACCTGGCAGCTTCACATGAGGGATAAGGGCATGAATATGATATTCCAGAGGGCAAAAGAACTGGGAATGAACCCAAGGGTCACCTACCCAGCAAAACTGAGTATTTTGTTTAGGGAAAATATGGCATTCATGAATAAACCAACACAAAAAAACCAAAAAAAAAACACCAACCAAAAAAACCAAAAACAAAAAAAACAAAAAACCAAAACAACACAAAAAACAAACACAAACCACAAAAAAAAAAACAAAAACAAAAAAACAAAAAAAAAAAAAACAAAAAAAAAAAAAACAAAAAACAAAAACCCAAAACAAAAAAAAAAACAAAAACAAAACCACACAAAACAAAAAAACACACAAAAACCCACAAAAAAAAACAAAAAACCCACAAAAAACAAAAAAACAAAAAAAAAACACCACAAAACAAAAACAACAACAACAAAAACAAACCCCAAAAACAAAAAAAAACAAACACAAAAAACAAAAAAAAAACAAAACCCAAAAAAACACAACACAAAACACCCCAAAAAACAAAAAAAAACAAAAACAACACCACAAAAAAAAAAAAACCAAAACAAAAAAAAACAAGTTAATAAAGATTTGTTTAAAAAAAAAAAAAAAAAAAAAGAAACAGCCCGTCCAAGCCACTCTGCCCCCAGATTACCTTCAAACTATGTAAAAGGGGACTCTGAACAACTTCTGGAGCCCCAGCACCCACAGAACAACACAGAGAAGCTAAACTCCCTCTGAGGACAGCCCAGCAGCCCTGCAGGAAGGACCAGCACAGCGGCCTGGGAGCTGGCAGCACAGTGCACAGAGCGCGGGGAGCTGAGCATAGGTCTGGTATGCCTGAGTCACGGTTTTAGCCCCAGAGTGGCAGGGCCAGCAGCCAGCTGGAGGGAACCCAGAACACCAGCAGCTGTGGTGATTCCAGAATTATCAACATAGACATGCCTAGGAAAAAGTGAGAGGTTAGTGCCCTATGGACTTTGGGACCAGTATTTGGGGAATGCGGCGGCTTCTTCCCCTGGGGGCTAGAAGCCACTGAGGAGACACGCCATTTTGTAGTTTTCAGAGGCAGCTCCAGCTCCTGGCCTGCGAACTGTAGGGAGATCCAGCGATCAGTCTTGGGGGGGTATATTGAAATGAAAGTAGTTGAATACAAAAAAAAAAGCCTCATTTTATCAAGTTTCTCAGGTAAGGATTTGATATCTATAAGATATAGTTAACAAGGATATATAAGATTAAAAACCTTTTGCCAAAAGAAAAAGTCAAAGAGCAAAAAAAAAAAATCTCAAAAGAACACATTAAAACTATTTCCAGCTATATGTAACAATTTCCAAATCACTAAAAATAAGATAAATGTAAATTAAAATAACTTTGAGTTTTCATCTCGGGCTCAGAAAATTGACAATAATATAAGGTAGGAATGGTCAATGTTAGAACAACTATAGCAAACTGGCACGTTAGTGAAAATATGAGTTAGTTCATCCATTTTAGAAAGCAATTTGAAATAATGAAAATAAAGTCATTAAAATGTTTTTTTGATGTCATCCCAAGGAAGAATCACAGCTGTCTCACATCCCTATAAGAGGAGCTAATAACTGTCAATATTGAAATTTATATGATTATCATGACCTTTAAAAGGATTACTCATAGATAGAGGGTGTGGGTATGAATGAACTAACCTGAAGATTTAAAAAGAAAAAAAATCATTATTAAGGGGATCAAAGGGATGTAATGGGATAAAAGGAAAGGATGAGATAGAAAAAGGTAAAGTATGCCATTCAAAGAGGCACAAAACACATAATAGTAGAGGGGAAAGAAAGAGGGAGAGGAACATCATTTAAACAATTTTCTCACTGATTCTGGTTCAAAGAGGGATCAACATAACCACTTAAGTTTAAGATTCTAATGTGAATAGACACACAAATTCATTAAACAGAGGAAAAGGAGGGAGGGAGAGGAGCACTGTTTGAAATTTACTCTCATTGGTTTGGTGTCAAAGGGGGAGTAATATACTCTAATAAGAATAAAATTTTATTGTGTCTTATAGGCAGTAGGAGGGTAAATGGGGGATAAAAAGGAGGAGAGTGAAGAGGCGGATTAGAGAAGTGGGAAATAGTAGTAAGGGTAGAGGGTAGGAAAAGAAGGGGGGCACCGAGTGGAACACAGAGGAAAGGGGCAGTCAAAAGGGAAAATTTCAAGGAGGGGAAGGGAGGAGAAAGAAACAAAAACATAAGCAGGGGAGGGAATAGGATGGAGGGGAAGAGACAGATAGTCATCATTATTGTGAATGTGAATGGGATGAACTCTTCCATAAAATAGAGGCAGATAACAGAATGGATTAAAAACCACAATCCTACAATAGGTTGTCTACAAGAAACACATTTGAAACAAAGGGATACCCACAGGGTAAAGGTAAAAGGCTAGAGTAGAATTTATTATGCATCAGCTAAAGTAAAAAAACAAAACAAAACGCAGAGCTAGCAATCCTTATCTCAGAAAAAGCACAAGCAAAAATAGATCTAATTAAAAGAGATAAGGAAGGAAACTATATCCTTCGAAAAAGCACCATTGAGAATGAAGCAATATAATTACTTAACATATATGGATGAAGTGGTATAGCATCCAAATTCCTAGAGGAGAAGTAAAAGGACTTAGAGGAAGAAATAGATAGCAAAACTATACTAGTGGGGAATATTAATCTCCCCCTCTCTGAACTTGATAAATCTAATCTCAAAATAAACAAGAAAGAAGTTAAGGAGGCAAATAGAATTTTAGAGAGTTGAAAGATATGATAGATCTCTGGAGAAAACTGAATGGGGATAAAAAGGAATTTTCTTTCTTCTCAGCAGTGCATGGTACATATTGAAAAATAGACCATGTATTGGGCATAAAAACTTCAAAATTTGGTTCAAAAAGGCAGAATTGTTAAATGCATCATTCTCAGATCATGATGCAATAAGAATTATATGCAATAAAGGGTCATGGAAAGATAGACTAAAAACTAATTGGAAGTTAAACAATTTAATCCTGAAGAATGAATGGGTCAGTTCTATAGTTTTCTTAATTTCAATTCTATTAATGTCTCCTTTGGTATTCATTATTTCTAATTTAAGTACTAAATGGGGATTCTCAATTTGTTCTTTTTCTAGCCTTCTCAATTGCATGTCCAATTCATTGGCACCCCTTTTCTCTAATTTATTCATGTATGCACTCAGGGATATAAAACTTCCCCTAAGAACTGCCTTGAATGCATTCCACAAATTTTGGTATGTTGTCTCATTATTATCATTCTCTTGAATAAAATTACTGATTGTTTCTATAATTTCTTCTTTGACCCACTCATTCTTTAGGACTAAATTGTTTAAATTCCAACTAGTTTTTAGTCAAAATTATTTGTCAAAAAGATTACTGACAAAGTACAACATCTTTTCCCATTAAAAACACTAGAAAGTATAGGAATAAATGGAGCCTTCCTTAAAATAGTCGATAGCATCTATTTAAAACCATCAGCAAGTATTATATGCAATGGGGATAAACTAGAAGCATTTCCAATAAGATCAGGAGTGAAACAAGGGTGTCCACTATCACCCTTCTTATTCAGTCTGCTACTAGAAATGTTAGCAGTAGCAGTTAGAGAAGAAAAAGAAATCAAAGGAATCAAATTAGGCAAAGAAGACACCAATCTATCACACTTCACAGATGATATGATGATAAACATAGAGAATCCTAGAGAATCAAGTAAAAAACTACTTGAGACAATAAATGAATTTGGCAAAGTTGCAGGATATAAAATAACCCCACATAAATTCTCAGCATTCCTATATATAATGAAATTCAACAGCAAGAGATAGAAAGAGAAACTCCATTTAAAGTCACTGTAGACATTATAAAATATTTGGGAATATAGCTGCCAAAACAAACCCAGGACCTATAAAAAGACAACTACAAAACACTTCTCACACAAATAAAGTCTGATCTAACTAACTGGAAAAATATCAATTGCTTGTGGCTGGGTGGAGCTCATATAAAAAATGACAATTTTACCCAAACTAAATTATATATTCAGTGCCATACCAATCAATTTACCAAAAATATTATTTTATAGAGTTAGACAAAATAATAACAAAATTTATTTTGAAGAACAAGTGGGCTAGAATATCAAGGGAATTAATGAAAAGAATTGCTAGGGAAGGTGGACTAGCTAAATCAGATTTTAAGTTCTACTATACAACAGCAGTCATCAGAACTGCTTGGTACTGGCTGAGGCATAGAGTAGTGGATCAATGGAATGCATTGGGCTCACGAGATCCAGCAGTTAATGAGCTTAGTAATCTACTGTTTGATAAACCCAAAGACACCAGTTTTGGGGATAAGAATGCACTATTTGACAAAAACTGCTGGGAAAACTGGAATATAGTATGGTAGAAACTGGGCATAGACCATTATCTAACACCATATACCAAAATCAAGTCTAAATGGGTGCATTATCTAGGTATAAATGATGATACTGCAAGCAATATGGGAAAGCAAGGAATAGTTTACCTTTCAGATTGGTGGAGAGGGAAATACTTTAGACAAAACAAGAATTTAGAGAGCATTATGAAATGCAAAATGGATAATTTTGATTACATTAAATTGAAAAGAGTCTGTATAAACAAAGCCAGAATCCCCAGATCAAGGAGAAAATACTACAAGCAGCCAGGAAGAAACAATTTCAATATTGTGGAAACACAATCAGAATAGCCCAGGACCTGGCAGCTTCTACACTGAGGGATCGAAGGGCATGGAATATGATATTCCAGAGGGCAAAAGAACTGGGAATGAACCCAAGGGTCACCTACCCAGCAAAACTGAGTATTTTGTTTCAGAGGAAAATATGGTCATTCAGTGGAATAGAGGACTTTCAAGCATTCTTGAGGAAAAAACCAGAATTGAATAGAAAATCTGACATCCAGACACAAGAAGGAAGAGATGCCTGAGAAGGTAATCAGGGAATAGAAATCAAAAGGATCTTATCAAAGTTGAACTATTTACATTCCTATATGGAAAAGCAATAACTGTGACTGATGATATCTTTCTCACTATGAAAATAATGGAAGAAGGGTGTGTGGTCATATGAATACATATGTGAATGTGTGTGTATATGGTTACAGTTATATATGCATAAAGGGCCTAGGTTGAATTTGTTGGGAAGGGAGAATACTCAAGGGATGAAATTATGAGGTGAGAGAGGAAAGTGGCAAGAGGAAATGGGGAGAGACAGGGTAGGGTAAACTATCCCATGTAGAAGAAGCAAGGGGAAGTGGTTGCAAAGGAGGCAGAGAATAAGGAAGGCTAAAAAGGCAAAACCACATTCACATTGAATTTGGTTCAGGGAGAGAATGACATACATACTAAATTGGATATCTCAACCTGCAGCAGAATAGGGGGAAGGGGGATGAGAGGAGGGATGATGTATGGGATGGCATCCTTGGCGGGAGGGGAGGTTGGAAGTACCACTATAGAAGAGGGACAGGATCTTGTAGGGAATGGACCAAGTGGGGGGTGGGATGAGTCGGAAGGAATTATAAGCAGCCTTGTACAATATATCTACTATGATAATGTTTTGCATAGCTAGACATATACAACATATACTGAATTACTTATCTCCCAAGAGGGAATGGGTGACAAGGGAGGAAGGAAATGGATCTGAAATTCGAGGTCGTAACATTAAATGTTTCAAATATATATATAAATACTATTATTAAAACTCTTTTGCCTATAATAGGAGATAAGATGTGCAGGCATTGGGACACAAAGACTCACCTTCCTCTAATGGAAAAGTCGATGGGGGTATGGGAGAAGGTATGGGAGAGAGCAGATTGGAGGAAGCAATATCTTGTGGGACTGCTATTCTGGGAGGTTGGGTAGGGGAATAATGGGGGGGAAATGATTGTAACTCAAAATCTGGCGGAAATTAATGATGTAAAACAGAAGTTAATAAAATAGCATGTTTTAGTCTGTAAAAAAAAAGTATTCTTTATTATATGGAATTGTTCTCTGGTAGGGGAAAGGAAAGGATAGGGAAAAAATGAAGAGCCACTAAAGAGATTTTACCACAAATATTATGACCAAATCTCTGGTTAAGAACAGTTGATCTGACATCACTATAAACAGTGAAAGGGTTGTGTTGATTTGTTTTAATAAGCTCTTATCATTGTCCAAGTGGGTGGTAATAAGGGACAGTAGTTGGGTAGTAGGGGTGGAAATAAAGGGAATGGGACAGATTACAAAAATGCTGCAATATCTTCTAGACTAATCAACTAACTGGAGATGAGAGGTGAGGGAATGCATAATAACCTTCTAAAGGGTCTTCCTACCTCTGTTTTCACCTTTTATGCTGATGCCATGAATGCACACACACACACACACACACACACACACACACACACACTTCATCAGAAAAAAGTATATTTTAGTGGGAAATGGGAAAGAATGTTGAGCTTGCTTTGGGAGGTGTGGATTTTGCCTATGTGGTAGTATATCAGAAAAGATCAAGTATCAGACATTGCTGAGCCTTTTCCATATGCTAGATTTCTTCTGGGAATGATACACTTTCTCTGTGGCTACACAAAGAAGTCTATGCCTGCAATTCTCAAATGAGAATAGGGGAGGTGGAGAGAAAGAGTTAGGTCTGTTGTTTTCTAGCAATTATCACAATAGGAACTCTGAGGGAATATCTGGGGGAAAAAGAGAATCAGGCCCCAGGTCCTCCCTAATTAAAATGAGCACTTTCTACCACTTTGTTGTTGGAATATGTATTATCTTTGTACCAAGATTGGTCCATGATGGCATCTCACTGGGAGCAGGTACAATGACTACCTGCCCTTTCATGTTCAGTTCAGGATAGATGCTCCCTGGGGGCTAGAGAGAAATGAGATCCAAATCTTATCTGTCTTAGAACATAGTGTGGTGGTACAGAAAGTTTTCTGTCCTTGTTGACCTCAGTTCAGGATGTGAAGATATTCTTCATGGCCACTAACTTGGGAACAGAGCCTTTCCATTATCTCCCTTCTGTACTTCACAGTGCATCCATAAAGACAGTTATGCCTCTGGGGACACACATGTGAAGGTCAAAACAAGGACTTCAATGCAGGATCAATAAAGACATTGTGAAAACATCAACTCCATCTTGGTTGATTGGCTAGGACATGGACCTGGAAAGACAGATCCCAGCTTTGCCAAGGTTAGGAGATAAATCTCACTCAGATCCCTAGATATCCTTGGTCATCTCACTCACATTCTTCTTCTGTAATACCTTGGGTCTTCTGTGTTATGTATCTAACTACAATGTATTTCAACCTGAATTCTCCTCTACTGATACACAAATAGAATTGCTTAGAATGGCATTGTGGTTAGACATTGTGGTGATTTACCATTGCTAAGTCTCTTAAGGTTGTTTGTCTCTTTAAAATTGATGTTCTTATATAAATTGTTTTTCTGGTTTTGCTCACTTCCCTTTGTATCAACTCACACAAGTCTTTCTAGGTTTCTCTGAAATCATCTCTTCTCATCATGTCATATATCACAATAGTATTCTATCACATTCATTTGCTCTAAGCTATTTAGCATTTTCTCAATTGATGGTCACCATTTCAGTTTCCAATTCTTTCCACCACAGGAAAAAATGGTTACAAATATTTTTGTACAATTGGGTGCTTTCCCTCTGTCTTTTCCCCCCCTTTGGGATGCATACCTAGCAGTAGTATTGATTTATCAGGTATCTAAAGTTTAGTAGTTAAGGGAACATAGTTCTAAACTGCTTTCCAAAATGGTTTGGCCAATTCACACTTCCATGAACACATTAAGTTAATAAACTTGTTTTTCCATAGCCCCATTACCATTTGTCATCTTTTTTAGTCGTTGCCAATCTGATGGTTATTAGGTGGTATCTCAGAATTGTTTTAATTTTCATTTCTCTAATTATTAATAATTTAGGACACTTTTCATGTGGAAGTTGATAGTTTGGATTTTTTCCCTTGAAAACAGTTTATTCATATATTTTGAACTGTTTATTCATATCCCTTTATCAATTAGTACTTTTGTTTTCAAATTTATTATTTACTTTAAGCATTCTTTCTTTTTTTTAATATTTGAGTTCCAAATTCTCTTTCTTTCACCAACCACTCTCCCACTCACTGTGAAGTCAAGAAAGCCAGATGATATCAATTATGCATGTAAATAATACAAAATATATTTCCATATTAATCATATCAAAAAAGAAAGCAAAAAAATAAGCAGCAAGAAAATTATACTTCAATTTTCACTTGGAGTTTATCAGTTCTCTCTGGAGGTGGTTAGCATTTTTTTCATTATGACTCCTATGGAATGATCTTGTATCATTGTCTTGATCAGAGTAGCCAAGTTTTTCTCAGTTGGTCATCATTGCTGTTACTGTTCATAATGATCTCCCAGATTTTCTCACTTCACTTTTTATCAATTTATATAGGTCTGGCCATATTTTTTTCCTGAAACCATTCCCCTCATAATTTCTTATAACACATAAATAGTTGCTATATTTTTGTACATGTAGATCCTTTGCCTTTGCCTTTGCCTTTGCCTTTGCCTTCTTTGAGGTACAGACCTAATAGTGGTATTGCTGGATCAAATGGTATGCATAGCTTTATAGCCCTCTGGGCATAGTTCCAAATTGTTCAGCAGAATGGTTTGGCTATTTCATGACTCCACAAACAGTACACTGTAGTAGTGTTTGTATTTTCCGTGATATCCTCCAGATTTTGTAAAT